>JAWMAR010002439.1:0-134409 GCA_036785375.1 Leucoraja ocellata
CCCTCTCCTACCCCTCCTCCCCTTCCCCTCTCCCTCCCCTCTCCTTCCCCCCCACCACTCCCCGTCTCCCTCACGCCTCTATCCACACTCGTCCCCTCCCCCTCCCCCTCACCCTGTCCCCACCCCTCTCAACTCCCCCCCTCCCCTCCACTCCCCTCTCCCCTCACGCTCTACCCCACACTCTCCCCTCCCCCTCTCCCCTCCCCCTCTCCCCTCCCCCTCTCTCCTCCCCCTCTCACCCCTCTCCCCTCCCCTCTACCATCCCCCTTTCCCCTCCCCTCTCCACCTACTCCCCCTCCCCCTCTCCCTCCCCCTCACCCCCCTCTCCCACCTCTCTCCTCCCCCTCTCTCCTCCCCCTCTCTTCTCCCCCTCTCCCCTCCCCTCTCCGCCACACTTCCCCCTCCCTTCCCCCCTCTCCCCTCCCCTCTTCCCTCCCCCTCTCCCCTCCCCTCTCCCCTCCCCCTCTCTTCTCCCCCTCTGCCCTCCTCCTCTCCCCTACCCCTATTCCCTCCCCCTCCCCCCTCCCCCTTGCCCCTCACGCTCTATCCCACACTCTTCCCTCCCCCTCGCCCCTCCGCCTCTCCCCTCCCCCTCTTACCTCCCCTCTCCCCTCCCCCTCTCCCCTCCCCCTCTCGCCTTCTACACCCCCTCCGCCCCTGCGTCTCTCTCCACCTCCTCCCCCTCTCCTCGTCCACCCCACCCCTCTCCTTCCTCTACCCCTCTCACCTACCCCTCTCCCCTACCCCCTCTCCCCTCCCACTCCTCCCCCCAAATCCCCTCCACCCCTCTCCCTCACCCTCTCTCCCCCGCCCCTCTCCCGCTCTCCCACCTTCCCCCACCTCCTCCCCCTCCCACTCTCCACTTCCCCTCTCCCCATCTCCTCCCCCTTCCCCCTCCCTTTCTGTTTCCTCCTCTAACCCTCCCTCCCTCCCCTTCCCCTCTCCCTCCCTCACCCCTCCTCTCTCCCCTCCCCCTACCTCTCTCTCCTGCGCTCTCTCCTCCTCCCCCCTCCCACTTCACTCCTTCGCCCCCTCTCCTCCAACCTACCCCTCCCCCTTCCCTCTCCCCTGCCCCTCTGTCCTCCCTCCTCCCCTCTCACCTCCCCCTCTACCATTCCAACCCTCTCCCCTCCCCCTCTACCCCTCTACCTCTTCCCCTATCCTCTCGCTCCCCCTCTCCCCTCCTCCTCTCCCCTCCCCTCTACCTACCCCCTCTCCCCCCCTCTCCCTCTCTCCTCCCCCTCTCCCGCCCCCTCTCCCTCGGCCCTCCCCTCTGCCCTCCCTCACCCCGCATACTCTCTGCTCCCTCTCTCGCCTCTCCACTCCCCATCCCCCTCTCCTCTGCGCTCTCCCCTCCTCTCCCCCTCTCACCTCCCCTCTCCCCGCTCCCTTTCCCCTCCTCTCTCCACCTCCCGCTCCCCTCCCTACTCCAGCCCACCCTTCCCCTCCCCTCTCCGCTCCCCCTTCCCCTCTCCTCTCCCCTCCCCCGCTCCCCTCTCCCTCTCCACCTCTCCCCTTCTACACCCTTCTCCCCTCCACCTCCCCCTGCCCTCGTCACCTACCCCCTTGCCCCCTCTCCCCACCCCTCCCCTCTCCCTCCCCTCTCCCCTACCCCTCTGCTGCTCCCCTCTTCCCCTCTGCCCCCCCCTCTTTCCACCTCTCCTCTCCCTCTTCCCCTCTCCCCTCCTCCTCCTCCCCCTCTCCCCTCTCCCATCCCTCTCCCTTCCTCCTTCACCCCTCCCCCTCTCCCCTCTCCCCTCCCCTCTCCTCTCCCCCCTCTCCCTCCCCCTCTCCCCTCCCCCTCTCCCCATCCCCCCCTCTACCCCCTCTCCCCTCCACCTCCCGTCTCCCCTCTCCCTTCTACCTCTCCCTTCCCTCTCCTCCCTCTCCCCCTCCCTCTCCTCACCCCTCTCCCCACCCCCTCTCCAACCCCCTCCCGTCCCCCCCTACCCTCACCCTCACACGTCTCCCCTCTCTCCTCCCCCTCCCCCTCTCCCCTCTCCCCTCCCCCTCCCCCTCTCCCGTCTCCCCTCTCTCCTCCCCCTCTCCCCTCTCCCCTACCCCACTCCCCACCCCCTCCCCGCACCCCCTCCCCTCCCCCTCTCCCCTCCCCCTCTCCCGTCTCCCCCTCCCCTCCCCCTCTCCCGTCTCACCTCTCCCCTCCCCCTCTCCCGTCTCCCCTCTCCCTTGTCCCCTCTCCAATCCCCCCTCCCCTCCCCCTCTCCCCACCCCCCTTCCCTCCCCTCTCACCTCCCCCTCTCCGCTACCCCTCTCCCCTCCCCCCTCTCCCGTCTCCCCTCTCCCTCACCCCTCCCCCTCTCCTCTCCCCTCTCCCCACCCCCCTTCCCACACCCCTTCCCTTCCCCTCTCCCTTCCCCTCTCCCGTCTCCCTCTCCCCTCCCCCTCTCCCCTCCCTCTCTCCCGCCCCCCTCTCTTCTCCCCTCCCCCTCCCCTCTCCTCTCCCCTCCTCTTCCCACCATCCCGGGAATTAACCGTGTAAACCAACGCTGCACTCCTTCAATAGCAAGATCGTCCTTCCTCAAATTTAGAGACAAAACTGCACACAATTCTCCAGGTGTTATCTCACAAGGCCCTGTACAACTGCAGAAGGACCCCTTTGCTCCTATACTCAACTCCTCTTGTTTTGAAGGCCGATATGCCATTAGCTTTCTTCACTGCCAGATGTACCTGCATGCTTACTTTGATAGACTGATGAACAAGGACCCCCAGATCCCGTTGTACTTCCCCTTTTCCAACTTGACACAATTCAGATAGTAATCTGCCTTCCTGTTTTGATACCAAAGTGGATAACCTCACATTTATCCACATTAACCTGCATCTGCCATGCATCTGCCCACTCCCCCAACCTGCCCAAGTCACCCTGCATCTTCATAGCATCCTCCTTACAGTTCACACGGTCACCCAGCTTTGTGTCATCTGCAAATTTGCTAATGTTACTTTTAATCCCTCATCTAATTCATTAATGCATATTGTAAATATCTGCGGTACCAACATTGAGTCTTCCTCCACTAGTCACTGCCTGCCATTCTGAAATGGATCCGTTAATCCCTACTCTTTGATGCTGTCATGGGGTGGTCAGCTATGGTCACATTGAACAGCGGTCTATTGTCTGTCTGTCTGCCAACCAATGTTCCATCCATGTCAGTACCCTACCCACAATAACATGTGCCCTAATTGTTCCCACTAATCTCCTATGTGGGACCTTATCAAAGGCTTTCTGAACGTCCAGGGAAAGTCCGCTAGTTCTCCTTTGTCCATTTTCTTGTTACATCCTCAGAAAACTCCAGACGTTTAGTCAAGTATGATTCCCCTTTGTAAATCCATGCTGACTCGGACCGATCCTGTTACTGCTATGCAAATGTGCCGCTATTTCATCTTATATGATTGACCCAAGCATCTTTCCCACCACCAATGTCAGGAGAACTGCTCTATAATTCCCTGTTTTCTCTCTCCCGCCTTTCTTAAACAGTGGGATAACCGTGGACCAGCCGGGAAGATCCGGCTCGCCCGCCACATATCGAGGACCCACGGGAACCCAGCTGGAGGTCGGTGAGCAGACCGGCTGCGGGAGTGAATGCACGGCCTCGACGGGCGAGTGGGCCGCTGGAGACCCTGCAGCTGCCTGGGGCTCGGATGGACGTGGCGCCGCTCCAAGAGGCCGAGCACGTGACCAGACGCGGTGGAGCAGCGGTGGAGGACATCACGGCTACGCTTGGCCAGGCCGAGTCTGCAACGCCGCCAGGACAACGGGCATTCACGGTCAGATCAAGATCCCTGCACTTACAACAACTGGGACTTGAACATGGCGACAAACTGACAACTTTGTATTCTGTCTCACCGTACTACTGCTGCACACCAACAGCATCTACAATGCTCATCTAATATGTATCTAAGTGTTTATGTATAGTGATATTTGTACTAAACTGTATCCCGCAATGTATTTCCCTGTACCTCGGTACAGGTGAGAAATAAAGCACCAGACCATCGCTGTGCCAGTGCACTGTTCAGAAGCAGTGTCCGTGCCAGTTCACTGGACAGAGGGGGTGTCAGTGGACAGTCGTGTGACCAGTGACCCGTGGTCATCGCTGTGAATGTGGGAGCATCGTGGGGGCTGAACTGGTCAGTCTGTGGGAGGTAAGGGCACGGGAAAGAGACTGCTCATCTCCCCTCGCAATAAAGACTGATTCTCTCGACAGGGAAAGGGATCCTGTGTCAGGATCTGTGTGTCAGGGTCTGTGTCAGGGTGCGTGTGTGTCAGATGTGTGTGTGTCAGCGTGTGTCTGTGTCAGGGTGTGTGCAGTCAGGTGTTGTGTGTCAGGGTGTGTGTGTCAGGGTGTGTGTGTCAGGGTGTCTGTGTGTCAGGGTCTGTGTGTCAGGATGTGTGTGTCAGCGTGTGTGTGTGTCAGGGTGTGTGTGTCAGGGTGTCTGTGTGTCAGGTCTGTGTGTCAGGGTGTGTGTGTCAGGGCCTGTGTCTCAGGCCTGTGTCTCAGGGCCTGTGTCTCAGGCCTGTGTCCCAGTGCCTGTGATTCAGGGCCTGTGTCTCAGTGCCTGTGTCTCAGGGCCTGTGTCTCAGGCCTGTGTCTCAGTGCCTGAGATTCAGAGAGGCCCAGGGAGCCGTTGGTGAGAGGGGAGGAGTGCCTGCGACCAAATCGCCAACGTTCCAGAGAAGGAGTCTGGGGGAAGCCTCTGATTGGTTTACATTTTTCATTTCTGCCTTTAGGTTAAGGATTCTGGGAGTTAAGGGTACAGTATTTATTAGTAAAGTTTAATGGATAAAGTTTTGTGTTTTTAAAAAAATATTTAATATAGTTAAATTGAGAGTAGGATATGTCGGTGGAGATTGGCCCCGTGGTTGCTCAGCCTGCAACATGTGGGAGATCAGGGATATGGTCGGTGTCCCTGGTGACTACGTTTTGCAGGAAGTGTGTACAGCTGCAAACGTAGCTGTATTGGCAGACCGCATTGAACGATTGGAGCTGCGGTTGGATTCATACTGGAGCATCCACGATGCTGAGAAAGTCGTGGATAACACGTACAGTGAGTTGGTCACACCGCAGGTAAAAGGTAAGAGGACAGAAAGGGACGGGTGGCCAATAGGCAGCAAAGCAGTAGGCAGGTAGTGCAGGAGTTCCCTGCGGTCATCTCCCTCCTAAACAGTTATACCCATTTTGGATACTGTTGAGGGGGATTGCGCATCAGGGGAAGGCAGCAGCAGCCAAGTTCATGGCACCATGGGTGGCTCTGCGGCACATGAGGGGGGGGGGAAAGAGTGGAAGGGCAATAGTAATAGGGGATTCAATTGTCAGGGGAATAGATAGGGCGTTTCTGCGGCCGCAAAAGAGACTCCAGGATGGTATGTTGCCTCCCTGGTGCAAGGGTCAGGGATGTCACTGAACGGCTACAGAACATTCTGGAGGGGAGGGTGAACAGCCAGTTGTCGTGGTGCATATTGGCACCAGCGATATAGGTAAAAAAAGGATGAGGTCCTACAGGATGAATTTAGGGAGCTAGGAGATAAACTTAAAAGTAGGACCTCAAAGGTAATAATCTCTGGATTAGTACCAGTACCACGGGCCAGTCAGAGCAGAAATAGGAGGATATTGCAGATGAATACGTGGCTTGAAAAATGTGCAAGGGGGAGGGATTCAAATTTTTAGGGCATTGGAACCAGTTCTGGGGGAGGTGGGACCAGTACAAACAGGACGGTCTGCACCTGGGCTGGAATGGAACCAATGTCCTTGGGGGAGTGTTTGCTAGTACTGTCGGGGAGGATTTAAACTAATGTGGCAGGGGGATGGGTACAGGAGCAGAGGGGCAGGGGGGTGTAAAATGAAGGTAGAAGCAATAGTAGCAAGGTGAAAAGTAAAAGTGGCAGGCAGACAAAACCAGGGCAAAATCAAAAAGGGCCACTTTTCAACATAATTGATAAGGGGTAAGAGCATTTGTAAAAACAAGCCTGAAGGCTTTGTGTCTCAATGCAAGGAGTATTCGTAATAAGGTGGATGAGTTGAATGTGCAGATAGCCATTAATGATTATGATATAGTTGGGATCACGGGAGACATGGCTCCAGGGTGACCAAGGCTGGGAGCTGAACATCCAGGGATATTCAATATTCAGGAGGGATAGAGAGAAAGGAAAAGGAGGTGGGGTAGTGTTGCTGGTTAGACAGGAGATTAACGCAATGGAAAGGAAGGACATTAGTTTGGAGGATGTGGATCGGTATGGGTAGAGCTGCGAAACAATAAGGGCAGAAAACGCTGGTGGATGTTGTGTACAGGCCACCTAACAGTAGTAGTGAAGTTGGAGATGGTATCAAACAGGAAATTAGAAATGCTTGCGACAAAGTAAGGTCCGGGGAGCCGTTGGTGCGAGGTGGAGTTACCTGGAGCTGTGAGTATAAAAACAGCGCGGGGCTTGCTTCTACAGAGGCCCGGGGAGCCGTTGGTGCGAGGTGGAGTTACCTGGAGCTGTGAGTATAAAAACAGCGCGGGGCTTGCTTCTACAGAGGCCCGGGGAGCCGTTGGTGCGAGGTGGAGTTACCTGGAGCTGTGAGTATAAAAACAGCGCGGGGCTTGCTTCTACAGAGGCCCGGGAGCCGTTGGTACGAGGTGGAGTTACCTGGAGCTGTGAGTAATGAAACAACGCGGGGCTTGCTTCTACAGAGGCCCGGGAGCCGTTGGTGCGAGGCGGAGTTACCTGGAGCTGTGAGTTACCCAAATCACCAACGTTTAATTATGTGAGGTAAGGGAAACAAGTAGAAATTATGTGAGGTAAGGGAAACAAGTAGAGTAGCTATGGAAACTATGAGGATCAAAGAAGAGGAAGTACTGACACTTTTGAGAAATATAAAAGTGGATAAGTCTCCAGGTCCGGACAGGATATTCCCTAGGACATTGAGGAAGTTAGTGTAGAAATAGCACGGGCTATGGCAGAAATATTTCAAATGTCATTAGAAACGGGAATAGTGCCGGAGATTGGCGTACTGCGCATGTCGTTCCATTGTTTAAAAAGGGGTCTAAGAGTAAACCTAGCAATTATAGACCGGTTAGTTTGACATCAGTGGTGGGCAAATTAATGGAAAGAATACTTAGAGATAATATATAAGCATCTGGATAAACAGGGTCTGATTAGGAAGAGTCAACATGGATTTGTGCCTGGAAGGTCTTGTTTAACTAATCTTCTTGAATTTTTTGAAGATGTTACTCGGGAAATTGATGAGGGTAACCCAGTGGATGTTGTGTATATGGACTTCAGTAAGGCCTTTGACAAGGTTCCTCATGGAAGGTTGGTTAAGAAGGTTCAATGGTTGGGTATTAATGGTGGAGTAGCAAGATGGATTCAACAGTGGCTGAATGAGAGATGCCAGAGAGTAATGGTGGATGGTTGTTTGTCAGGTTGGAGGCCAGTGACGAGGGGATGCCACAGGGATCTGTGTTGGGTCCACTGTTGTTTGTCATGTACATCAATGATCTGGATGATGGTGTGGTAAATTGGATTAGTAAGTATGCAGATGATACTAAGATAGGTGGGGTTGCGGGTAATGAAGTAGAGTTTCAAAGTCTATAGAGAGATTTATGCAGTTGGAAGAGTGGGCTGAAATGGCAGATGGAGTTTAATGCTGATAAGTGTGAGGTGCTACATCTTGGCAGGACAAATCAAAATAGGACGTACATGGTAAATGGTAGGGAATTGGAAGAATGTAGGTGAACAGAGGGATCTGGGAATAACTGTGCACAGTTCTCTGAAAGTGGAATCTCATGTAGATAGGGTGTAAAGAAAGCTTTTGGTGTGCTGGCCTTTATAAATCAGAGCATTGAGTATAGAAGTTGGGATGTAATGTTAAAATTGTACAAGGCATTGGTGAGGCCAATTCTGGAGTATGGTGTACAATTTTGGTCGCCTAATGATAGGAAGGATGTCAACAAAATAGAGAGAGTACAGAGGAGATTTACTAGAATGTTGCCTGGGTTTCAACAACTAAGTTACAGAGAAAGGTTGAACAAGTTAGGGCTTTATTCTTTGGAGCGCAGAAGGTTAAGGGGACTTGATAGAGTTTTTAAAATGATGAGAGGGATAGACAGAGTTGACGTGGAAAAGGTTTTCCCACTGAGAGTAGGGAAGATTCAAACAAGGGGACATGACATGAGAATTAAGGGACTGAAGTTTAGGGGTAACATGAGGGGGAACTTCTTTACTCAGAGAGTGGTAGCTGTGTGGAATGAGCTTCCAGTGAAGGTGGTGGAGGCAGGTTCGTTTTTATCATTTAAAAATAAATTGGATAGTTATATGGATGGGAAGGGAATGGAGGGTTATGGTCTGAGCGCAGGTATATGGGACTAGGGGAGATTATGTGTTCGGCACGGACTAGAAGGGTCGAGATGGCCTGTTTCCGTGCTGTAATTGATATATGGTTATATTATATGGTTAATGGGTGACTTCAATCTACATATAGATTGGGTGAATCAAATTGGCAGGGGTGCTGAGGAAGAGGATTTCTTGGAATGTATGCGGGATAGTTATCTAAATCAACATGTAGAGGAACCAACGAGAGAGCTGGCTATTTTGGACTGGGTATTGAGTAATGAGGAAGGGTTAGTTAGTAGTCTTGTGTGCGTGGCCCCTTGTGCAAGAGTGACCATAATATGGTTGAGTTCTTCATTAGGATGGAGAGTGACATTGTTAATTCAGAAACTATGGTTTGAACTTAAAGAAAGGTAACTTTGAGGGTATGAGACGTGAATTGGCCAAGATTGACTGGCAATTAATTCTAAAAGGATTGACGGTGGATATGCAATGGAAGGCATTTAAAGACTGCATGGATGAACTACAAAAATTGTTCATCCCAGTTGGAAAAAGAATAAATCAGGGAAGGTAGTGCATCCATGGATAACAGGGAAATCAGTGATAGTATCAAAGCAAAGGATGATGCGTACAAACTAGCCAGAAAAAGCAGCATACCAAAGGGACTGGGAGAAATTCAGAGACCAGCAGAGGAGGAAGAAGGGCTTAATTAGAAAAGGAAAAATGGATTATGAAAGAAAACTGGCAGGGAACATAAAAACTGACTGCAAACGTTTTTATAGATATGTGAAAAGAAAGAGATTAGTTAAAACAAATGTAGGTCCCTTGCAGTCAGAAACAGGTGAGTTGATCATGGGGAACCAGGATATGGCGGACCAATTGAATAACTACTTTGGTTCCGTCTTCACTAAGGAAGACATATATGATCTGCCGGAAATATCAGGGGCCCGCGGGTCAAAGGAGGTGGAGGAATTGAGTGAAATGCAGGTTAGTCGGGAAGTGGTGTTGGGTAAATTGAATGGATTAAAGGCCGATAAATCCCCAGGGCCAGATAGGCTGCATCCCAGAGTACTTAAGGAAGTAGCTCCAGAAATAGTGGATGCATTAGTAATAATCTTTCAAAACTCTTTAGATTCTGGAGTAGTTCCAGAGGATTGGCGGGTAGCAAACGTAACCCCACTTTTTAAGAAGGGAGGGAGAGAGAAAACGGGGAATTACAGACCAGTTAGTCTAACATCAGTAGTGGGGAAACTGCTAGAGTCAGTTATTAAAGATGGGATAGCAGCACATTTGGAAAGAGGTGAAATCATTGGACAAAGTCATCATGGATTTACGAAAAGTAAATCATGTCTGACGAATCTTATAGAATTTTTCGAGGATGTAACTAGTAGCGTTGATAGAGGAGAACCAGTGGATGTGGTGTATCTGGATTTCCAGAAGGCTTTCGACAAGGTCCCACATAAGAGATTAGTATACAAACTTAAAGCACATGGCAAACAGGAAGCAAAGAGTAGGAGTAAACGGGTCCTTTTCAAAATGGCAGGCAGTGACTAGTGGGGTACCGCAAGGCTCAGTACTGGGACCCCAGCTATTTACAATATATATTAATGATCGGGATGAGGGAATTGAAGGCAATATCTCCAAGTTTGCGGATGACACTAAGCTGGGGGGCAGTGTTAGGTGTGAGGAGGATGCTAGGAGACTGCAAGGTGACTTGGATTGGCTGGGTGAGTGGGCAAATGTTTGGCAGATGCAGTATAATGTGGATAAATGTGAGGTTATCCATTTTGGTGGCAAAAACGGGAAAGCAGATTATTATCTAAATGGTGGACGATTGGGAAAGGGGGAGATGCAGCGAGACCTGGGTGTCATGGTACACCAGTCATTGAAGGTAGGCATGCAGGTGCAGCAGGCAGTAAAGAAAGCGAATGGTATGTTGGCTTTCATAGCAAGAGGATTTGAGTATAGGAGCAGGGAGGTTCTACTGCAGTTGTACAGGGTCTTGGTGAGACCACACCTGGAGTATTGCGTGCAGTTTTGGTCTCCAAATCTGAGGAAGGACATTATTGCCATAGAGGGAGTGCAGAGAAGGTTCACCAGACTGATTCCTGGATGTCAGGACTGTCTTATGAAGAAAGACTGGATAGACTTGGTTTATACTCTCTAGAATTTAGGAGATTGAGAGGGGATCTTATAGAAACTTACAAAATTCTTAAGGGGTTGGACAGGCTAGATGCAGGAAGATTGTTCCCGATGTTGGGGAAGTCCAGGACAAGGGGTCACAGCTTAAGGATAAGGGGGGAATCCTTTAAAACCGAGATGAGGAGAACTTTTTTCACACAGAGAGTGGTGAATCTCTGGAACTCTCTGCCACAGAGGGTAGTTGAGGCCAGTTCATTGGCTATATTTAAGAGGGAGTTAGATGTGGCCCTTGTGGCCAAGGGGATCAGAGGGTATGGAGAGAAGGCAGGTACGGGATACTGAGTTGGATGATCAGCCATGATCATATTGAATGGCGGTGCATGCTCGAAGGGCCGAATGGCCTACTCCTGCACCTAATTTCTATGTTTCTATGTCTGGGGCTCTGGCCTGTGTATCAGGACCTGTGTCTCAGGGCCAGTGTAGGAAGGAACTGCAGATTCTGCTTTACACTGAAGATAGACACAAAAAACTGCAGTAACTCAGCGGCTCAGGCAGCATCTGTGGAGAGAAGGAATAGGTGACGTTTCTGGTCTAGACCCTTCTTCAGATGCTGTCTGAGCCGCTGAGTTACTCCAGCTTTTTGTGTCTATCCTCGTTGTACAGGCTCTCTCCCCGCAACCCCCGAGGCAGGGCCTCGACCCGGAACATGAACCACCCCTCTCCCTCCACAGATGCCACCCGACCATTCAAAGTCCCTCAGTAGTTTGTTTCCCCTGTGTGGGTCTGTGTGTCAGGGTGTGTGTGTCAGTGTCTGTGTGTCAGGGTGTGTGTGTCAGGGCGTGTGTGTCAGGGTGTGTGTGTCAGGGTGTGGTGTCAGGGTATGTGTGTGTCAGTGTCTGTGTGTCAGGGTGTGTGTGTCAGGGTGTGTGTGTCAGGGTGTGGTGTCAGGGTGTGGTGTCAGGGTATGTTTGTCAGGGTATGTGTGTCAGGGTGTGTGTGTCAGGGTGTGGTGTCAGGGTATGTGTGTCAGGGCCTGTGTGTCAGGGTGTGTGTGTCAGGGTATGTGTGTGGCAGGGTGTGTGTGTCAGGACCTGTGTGTCAGGGCCTGTGTGTCTGGGCCTGTGTGTCACGGTGTGTGTGTCAGGGTGTGTGTGTGTCAGGTGTGTGTGTCAGGACCTGTGTGTCAGGGCCTGTGTGTCTGGGCCTGTGTGTCAGGGTGTGTGTGTCAGGGTGTGTGTGCCAGGGTGCGTGTGTCAGGACCTGTGTGTCAGGGTGTGTGTGTCAGGGCGTGTGTGTCAGGGCGTGTGTGTCAGGGTGTGTGTGTCAGGGCGTGTGTGTCAGGGTGTGTGTGTCAGGGTGTGTGTGTCAGGGCGTGTGTGTCAGAGTGTGTGTGTCAGGGTGTGTGTGTCAGGGTTTGTGCCAGGGTGTGTGTGTCAGGGTCTATGTATCAGGCCTGTGTCTCAGGGCCTGTGTCTCAGGCCTGTGTCTCAGGGTCTGTGTGTCAGGGCCTGTGTCTAAGGGTCTGTGTCTCAGGGCCTGTGTCTCAGGGCCTGTGTCTCATGCCTGTGTGTCAGGGTTTGTGTCTCAGGGCCTGTGTGTCAGGGTTTGTGTCTCAGGGTCTATGTGTCAGGGTTTGTGTCTCAGGGTCTGTGGCCCCAGGGTTCATTTCCTAGAGTCTGTCTCTCAGGATCCACCCTAGGGCCCGAGTTCCCAGGATTTGTCCCCAATGTCTGTCTCAGGATCCGTGTACTTAGGGTGTGTGGAAGTGTCACGTCTGTGACCCCATGGTCTGTGTCCGTAGGGTCTCTCTCCTCTAGATCTGTGCCCGCCTCTGGTCTCTCCCGAGTCTCTGTCCTTAGATTCTATCTCAGGGGCTGTCCTTAGTCTGTCCCCAGGCTTTGTGTCTCAGGGTCAGTGTCAGAGTGTGTGTCAGGGCCTGTGTGTCACCCTGTGTGTCAGGGTGTGTGTGTCAGGGTGTGTGTGTGTCAGGGTGTGTGTGTCAGGGTGTGTGTGTCAGGGTGTGTGTGTCAGGGTGTGTGTGTCAGGGTGTGTGTGTCAGGGTGTGTGTGTCAGGGTGTGTGCATCAGGGTGTGTTTCTCAGGGTCTGTGGCCCCAGGGTTCATTTCCTAGCCTGTGTCTCTGGATCCACCTTAGGGTCTGTGTCCCAGGATCTGTCCCCAATGTCTGTCTCAGGATCCGTGTACTTAGAGTGTGTGGGGGCGTCACGTCTGTGACCCCATGGTCTGTGTCCGTAGGGTCTCTCTCCTCTAGATCTGTGCCTGCCTCTGGTCTCTCCCGAGTCCCTGTCCTTAGATTCTATCTCAGGGACAGTCCTTAGTCTGTCCCCAGGGTCTGTGTCTCAGGGTCTGTGTCAGAGTGTGTGTGTCATGGTGTGTGTGTCAGGGTGTGTGTGTCAGGGTGTGTGTGTCAGGGTGTGTGTGTCAGGGCGTGTGTGTCAGGGTGTGTGTGTCAGGGTGTGTGTGTCTGGGCGTGTATGGCAGGGTGTGTGTGTCAGGGCGTGTGTGTCAGGGCGTGTATTGCAGGGCGTGTGTGTCAGGGCGTGTGTGGCAGGGCGTGTATGGCAGGGCGTGTGTGTCAGGGCGTGTGTGTCAGGGCGTGTATGGCAGGGCGTGTGTGTCAGGGCGTGTGTGTCAGTGCGTGTGTGTCAGGGCATGTGTGTCAGGGCGTGTGTGTCAGGGTCTGTGTGTCAGGGTGTGTGTCAGGATGTGTGTGTCAGGGTGTGTGTGTCAGGGTGTGTGTGTCAGGGCCTTTGTGTCAGGGCCTGTGTGTCAGGGCCTGTGTGTCAGGGCGTGTGTGTCAGGATGTGTGTGTCAGGGTGTGTGTCAGGGTGTCTGTGCCAGGGTGTGTGTGTCAGGGCCTGTGTCTCAGGCCTTTGTCTCAGGGTATGTGTCTCAGGGCCTGTGTCTCAGTGCCGGTGTCTCAGGCCTGTGTCTCAGGGCCTGTGTCTCAGGGGCTGTGTGTCAGGGTTTGTGTCTCAGGCCTGTGTGTCAGTGCCTGTGTCTCAGGCCTGTGTCTGAGGGCCTGTGTCTCAGGCCTGTGTGTCAGGGTTTGTGTCTCACGGTTTGTGTCTCAGGGTCTGTGTCTCAGGGTCCATATCCTAGAGCCCGTGTCTCAGAATTTGTCCCCAATGTCTGTCTCAGGATCCGTGTACTTAGGGTGTGTGGGGGCGTCACGTCTGTGACCCCATGGTCTGTGTCCGTAGGGTCTCTCTCCTCTAGATATGTGCCCGCCTCTGGACTCTCCCTAGTCTGTGACCTTAGATTCTATGTCAGGGACTGTCCTTAGTCTGACCCCAGGGTTTGTGTCTCAGGGTCTGTCTCAGGGTCTGTCTCAGGGTCTGTCTCAGGGTCAGTGTCAGAGGCTGTGTCTCAGGGCCTGTGTCGCAGGGCCTGTGTCTCAGGGTTTGTGTCTCAGGCCTGTGTCTCAGGGCCTGTGTGTCAGGGCCTGTGTGTCTGGGCCTGTGTGTCAGGGTGTGTGTGTCAGGGCCTGTGTGTCACGGTGTGTGTGTCAGGGCCTGTGTGTCTGGGCCTGTGTGTCTGGGCCTGTGTGTCTGGGCCTGTGTGTCTGGGCCTGTGTGTCTGGGCCTGTGTGTCAGGGTCTGTGTGTCACGGTGTGTGTGTCAGGGTCTGTGTGTCTGGGCCTGTGTGTCAGGGTGTGTGTGTAAGGGTGTGTGTGTCAGGGCCTGTGTGTCAGGGCCTGTGTGTCAGGGCCTGTGTGTCTGGGCCTGTGTGTCAGGGTGTGTGTGTCAGGGCCTGTGTGTCTGGGCCTGTGTGTCTGGGCCTGTATGTCTGGGCCTGTGTGTCTGGGCCTGTGTGTCAGGGCCTGTGTGTCAGGGTATGTGTGTCAGGGTGTGTGTCAAGGTGTGTGTGTCAGGGTGTGTGTGTCAGGGCCTGTGTGTCAGGACCTGTGTGTCAGGGCCTGTGTGTCTGGGCCTGTGTGTCAGGGTGTGTGTGTCAGGGTGTGTGTGTGTCAGGTGTGTGTGTCAGGACCTGTGTGTCAGGGCCTGTGTGTCTGGGCCTGTGTGTCAGGGTGTGTGTGTCAGGGTGTGTGTGCCAGGGTGCGTGTGTCAGGACCTGTGTGTCAGGGCCTGTGTGTCTGGGCCTGTGTGTCAGGGTGTGTGTGTCAGGGCGTGTGTGTCAGGGCGTGTGTGTCAGGGTGTGTGTGTCAGGGTGTGTGTGTCAGGGCGTGTGTGTCAGAGTGTGTGTGTCAGGGTGTGTGTGTCAGGGTTTGTGCCAGGGTGTGTGTGTCAGGGTCTATGTATCAGGCCTGTGTCTCAGGGCCTGTGTCTCAGGCCTGTGTCTCAGGGTCTGTGTGTCAGGGCCTGTGTCTAAGGGTCTGTGTCTCAGGGCCTGTGTCTCAGGGCCTGTGTCTCATGCCTGTGTGTCAGGGTTTGTGTCTCAGGGCCTGTGTGTCAGGGTTTGTGTCTCAGGGTCTATGTGTCAGGGTTTGTGTCTCAGGGTCTGTGGCCCCAGGGTTCATTTCCTAGAGTCTGTCTCTCAGGATCCACCCTAGGGCCCGAGTTCCCAGGATTTGTCCCCAATGTCTGTCTCAGGATCCGTGTACTTAGGGTGTGTGGAAGTGTCACGTCTGTGACCCCATGGTCAGTGTCCGTAGGGTCTCTCTCCTCTAGATCTGTGCCCGCCTCTGGTCTCTCCCGAGTCTCTGTCCTTAGATTCTATCTCAGGGGCTGTCCTTAGTCTGTCCCCAGGCTTTGTGTCTCAGGGTCAGTGTCAGAGTGTGTGTCAGGGCCTGTGTGTCACCCTGTGTGTCAGGGTGTGTGTGTCAGGGTGTGTGTGTGTCAGGGTGTGTGTGTCAGGGTGTGTGTGTCAGGGTGCGTGTGTCAGGGTGTGTGTGTCAGGGTGTGTGTGTCAGGGTGTGTGTGTCAGGGTGTGTGCATCAGGGTGTGTTTCTCAGGGTCTGTGGCCCCAGGGTTCATTTCCTAGCCTGTGTCTCTGGATCCACCTTAGGGTCTGTGTCCCAGGATCTGTCCCCAATGTCTGTCTCAGGATCCGTGTACTTAGAGTGTGTGGGGGCGTCACGTCTGTGACCCCATGGTCTGTGTCCGTAGGGTCTCTCTCCTCTAGATCTGTGCCTGCCTCTGGTCTCTCCCGAGTCCCTGTCCTTAGATTCTATCTCAGGGACAGTCCTTAGTCTGTCCCCAGGGTCTGTGTCTCAGGGTCTGTGTCAGAGTGTGTGTGTCATGGTGTGTGTGTCAGGGTGTGTGTGTCAGGGTGTGTGTGTCAGGGCGTGTGTGTCAGGGCGTGTGTGTCAGGGTGTGTGTGTCAGGGTGTGTGTGTCAGGGCGTGTGTGTCAGAGTGTGTGTGTCAGGGTGTGTGTGTCAGGGTTTGTGCCAGGGTGTGTGTGTCAGGGTCTATGTATCAGGCCTGTGTCTCAGGGCCTGTGTCTCAGGCCTGTGTCTCAGGGTCTGTGTGTCAGGGCCCGTGTCTAAGGGTCTGTGTCTCAGGGCCTGTGTCTCAGGGCCTGTGTCTCATGCCTGTGTGTCAGGGTTTGTGTCTCAGGGCCTGTGTGTCAGGGTTTGTGTCTCAGGGTCTATGTGTCAGGGTTTGTGTCTCAGGGTCTGTGGCCCCAGGGTTCATTTCCTAGAGTCTGTCTCTCAGGATCCACCCTAGGGCCCGAGTTCCCAGGATTTGTCCCCAATGTCTGTCTCAGGATCCGTGTACTTAGGGTGTGTGGAAGTGTCACGTCTGTGACCCCATGGTCTGTGTCCGTAGGGTCTCTCTCCTCTAGATCTGTGCCCGCCTCTGGTCTCTCCCGAGTCTCTGTCCTTAGATTCTATCTCAGGGGCTGTCCTTAGTCTGTCCCCAGGCTTTGTGTCTCAGGGTCAGTGTCAGAGTGTGTGTCAGGGCCTGTGTGTCACCCTGTGTGTCAGGGTGTGTGTGTCAGGGTGTGTGTGTGTCAGGGTGTGTGTGTCAGGGTGTGTGTGTCAGGGTGTGTGTGTCAGGGTGTGTGTGTCAGGGTGTGTGTGTCAGGGTGTGTGTGTCAGGGTGTGTGCATCAGGGTGTGTTTCTCAGGGTCTGTGGCCCCAGGGTTCATTTCCTAGCCTGTGTCTCTGGATCCACCTTAGGGTCTGTGTCCCAGGATCTGTCCCCAATGTCTGTCTCAGGATCCGTGTACTTAGAGTGTGTGGGGGCGTCACGTCTGTGACCCCATGGTCTGTGTCCGTAGGGTCTCTCTCCTCTAGATCTGTGCCTGCCTCTGGTCTCTCCCGAGTCCCTGTCCTTAGATTCTATCTCAGGGACAGTCCTTAGTCTGTCCCCAGGGTCTGTGTCTCAGGGTCTGTGTCAGAGTGTGTGTGTCATGGTGTGTGTGTCAGGGTGTGTGTGTCAGGGTGTGTGTGTCAGGGTGTGTGTGTCAGGGCGTGTGTGTCAGGGTGTGTGTGTCAGGGTGTGTGTGTCTGGGCGTGTATGGCAGGGTGTGTGTGTCAGGGCGTGTGTGTCAGGGCGTGTATTGCAGGGCGTGTGTGTCAGGGCGTGTGTGGCAGGGCGTGTATGGCAGGGCGTGTGTGTCAGGGCGTGTGTGTCAGGGCGTGTATGGCAGGGCGTGTGTGTCAGGGCGTGTGTGTCAGTGCGTGTGTGTCAGGGCATGTGTGTCAGGGCGTGTGTGTCAGGGTCTGTGTGTCAGGGTGTGTGTCAGGATGTGTGTGTCAGGGTGTGTGTGTCAGGGTGTGTGTGTCAGGGCCTTTGTGTCAGGGCCTGTGTGTCAGGGCCTGTGTGTCAGGGCGTGTGTGTCAGGATGTGTGTGTCAGGGTGTGTGTCAGGGTGTCTGTGCCAGGGTGTGTGTGTCAGGGCCTGTGTCTCAGGCCTTTGTCTCAGGGTATGTGTCTCAGGGCCTGTGTCTCAGTGCCTGTGTCTCAGGCCTGTGTCTCAGGGCCTGTGTCTCAGGGGCTGTGTGTCAGGGTTTGTGTCTCAGGCCTGTGTGTCAGTGCCTGTGTCTCAGGCCTGTGTCTGAGGGCCTGTGTCTCAGGCCTGTGTGTCAGGGTTTGTGTCTCACGGTTTGTGTCTCAGGGTCTGTGTCTCAGGGTCCATATCCTAGAGCCCGTGTCTCAGAATTTGTCCCCAATGTCTGTCTCAGGATCCGTGTACTTAGGGTGTGTGGGGGCGTCACGTCTGTGACCCCATGGTCTGTGTCCGTAGGGTCTCTCTCCTCTAGATATGTGCCCGCCTCTGGACTCTCCCTAGTCTGTGACCTTAGATTCTATGTCAGGGACTGTCCTTAGTCTGACCCCAGGGTTTGTGTCTCAGGGTCTGTCTCAGGGTCTGTCTCAGGGTCTGTCTCAGGGTCAGTGTCAGAGGCTGTGTCTCAGGGCCTGTGTCGCAGGGCCTGTGTCTCAGGGTTTGTGTCTCAGGCCTGTGTCTCAGGGCCTGTGTGTCAGGGCCTGTGTGTCTGGGCCTGTGTGTCAGGGTGTGTGTGTCAGGGCCTGTGTGTCACGGTGTGTGTGTCAGGGCCTGTGTGTCTGGGCCTGTGTGTCTGGGCCTGTGTGTCTGGGCCTGTGTGTCTGGGCCTGTGTGTCTGGGCCTGTGTGTCAGGGTCTGTGTGTCACGGTGTGTGTGTCAGGGTCTGTGTGTCTGGGCCTGTGTGTCAGGGTGTGTGTGTAAGGGTGTGTGTGTCAGGGCCTGTGTGTCAGGGCCTGTGTGTCAGGGCCTGTGTGTCTGGGCCTGTGTGTCAGGGTGTGTGTGTCAGGGCCTGTGTGTCTGGGCCTGTGTGTCTGGGCCTGTGTGTCTGGGCCTGTGTGTCTGGGCCTGTGTGTCAGGGCCTGTGTGTCAGGGTATGTGTGTCAGGGTGTGTGTCAAGGTGTGTGTGTCAGGGTGTGTGTGTCAGGGCCTGTGTGTCAGGGCCTGTGTGTCTGGGCCTGTGTGTCTGGGCCTGTGTGTCAGGGTGTGTGTGTTAGGGCCTGTGTGTCTGGGCCTGTGTGTCTGGGCCTGTGTGTCAGGGTGTTTGTGTCAGGGTGTGTGCCAGGGTGTGTGTGTCAGGGTCTATGTATCAGGCCTGTGTCTCAGGCCTGTGTCTCAGGGCCTGTGTGTCAGGGCCTGTGTCTCAGGGTCTGTGTCTCAGGGCCTGTGTCTCAGGGCCTGTGTCTCAGGCCTGTGTGTCAGGGTTTGTGTCTCAGGGCCTGTGTGTCAGGGTTTGTGTCTCAGGGTCTATGTGTCAGGGTTTGTGTCTCAGGGTCTGTGGCCCCAGGGTTCATTTCCTAGAGTCTGTCTCTCAGGATCCACCCTAGGGCCCGAGTTCCCAGGATTTGTCCGAATGTCTGTCTCAGGATCCGTGTACTTAGGGTGTGTGGGGGCGTCACGTCTGTGACCCCATGGTCTGTGTCCGTAGTGTTTCTCTCCTCTAAATCTGTGCCCGCCTCTGGTCTCTCCCGAGTCTCTGTCCTTAGATTCTATCTCAGGGGTTGTCCTTAGTCTGTCCCCAGGGTTTATATCTCAGGGTCTGTCTCAGGGTCTGTGTCAGAGTGTGTGTGTCAGGGTGTGTGTGTCAGGGTGTGTGTGTGTCAGGCAGTGTGTGTCAGGGCCTGTGTGTCAGGGCCTGTGTGTCAGGGTGTGTGTGTCAGGATGTGTGTGTCAGGGTGTGTGTGTGTCAGGGCCTGTGTGTCAGGGCCTGTGTGTCAGGGCCTGTGTGTCTGGGCCTGTGTGTCAGGGTGTGTGTGTCAGGGCCTGTGTGTCAGGGCCTGTGTGTCAGGGCCTGTGTGTCTGGGCGTGTGTGTCAGGGTGTGTGTGTCAGGGCCTGTGTGTCTGGGCCTGTGTGTCAGGGTGTGTGCGTCAGGGTGTGAGTGCCAGGGTGTGTGTGTCAGGGTCTATGTATCAGGCCTGTGTCTCAGGGCCTGTGTCTCAGGCCTTTGTCTCAGGGTCTGTGTGTCAGGGCCTGTGTCTCAGGGTCTGTGTCTCAGGGCCTGTGTCTCAGGGCCTGTGTCTCAGGCCTGTGTGTCAGGGTTTGTGTCTCAGGGCCTGTGTGTCAGGGTTTGTGTCTCAGGGTCTATGTGTCAGGGTTTGTGTCTCAGGGTCTATGGCCCCAGGGTTCATTTCCTAGATCCTGTCTCTCAGGATCCACCCTAGGGCCCGAGTTCCCAGGATCTGTCCCCAATGTCTGTCTCAGGATCCGTGTACTTAGGGTGTGTGGGGGCGTCACGTCTGTGACCCCATGGTCTCTGTCCGTAGGGTCTCTCTCCTGTAGATCTGTGCCTGCCTCTGGTCTCTCCCGAGTCTCTGTCCTTAGATTCTATCTCAGGGACTGTCCTTAGTCTGTCCCCAGGGTTTGTATCTCAGGGTCTGTCTCAGGGTCTGTGTCAGAGAGTGTGTGTCAGGGTGTGTGTGTCAGGGTGTGTGTGTCAGGGTGTGTGTGTCAGGGCCTGTGTGTCAGGGTGTGTGTGTCAGGGCCTGTGTGTCAGGGCCTGTGTGTCAGGGCCTGTGTGTCTGGGCCTGTGTGTCATGGCCTGTGTGTCATGGCCTGTGTGTCAGTGCGTGTGTGTCAGGGTGTGTGTGTCAGGGTGTGTGTGTCAGGGCCTGTGTGTCAGGGCCTGTGTGTCAGCGTGTGTGTGTCTGGGACTGTGTGTCTGGGCCTGTGTGTCAGGGTGTGTGTGTCAGGGCCTGTGTGTCAGGGTGTGTGTGTCAGGGTGTGTGTGTCAGGGTGTGTGTGTCAAGGTTTGTGTGTCAGGGTGTGTGTGTCAGGGTGTGTGTGTCAGGGCCTGTGTGTCAGTGTGTGTGTGTCAGGGCCTGTGTGTCAGGGCCTGTGTGTCAGGGTGTGTGTGTCAGGGTGTGTGTGTCAGGGCCTGTGTGTCAGGGTGTGTGTGTCAGGGCCTGTGTGTCGGGGCCTGTGTGTCTAGGCCTGTGTGTCAGGGTGTGTGTCAGGGAGTGTGTGTCAGGGTGTGTGTGTGTCAGGGTGTGTGTGTCAGGGTCTATGTGTCAGGCCTGTGTCTCAGGGTCTGTGTCTCAGGCCTGTGTCTCAGGGTCTGTGTGTCAGGGCCTGTGTCTCAGGGTCTGTGTCTCAGGGTCTGTGTCTCATGCCTGTGTCTCAGGGTCTGTGTCTCAGGGCCTGTGTCTCAGGGTTTGTGTCTCAGGGTTTGTGTCTCAGGGTCTGTGTCTCAGGGTCTGTGGCCCCAGGGTTCATTTCCTAGAGCCTGTGTCTCTGGATCCACCTTAGGGTCTGTGTCCCAGGATCTGTCCCCAATGTCTGTCTCAGGATCCGTGTACTTAGGGTGTGTGGGGGCGTCACGTCTGTGACCCCATGGTCTGTGTCCGTAGGGTCTCTCTCCTCTAGATCTGTGCCTGCCTCTGGTCTCTCCCGAGTCTCTGTCCTTAGATTCTATCTCAGGGACTGTCCTTAGTCTGTCTCCAGGGTTTGTGTCTCAGGGTCTGTCTCAGGGTCTGTGCCAGAGTGTGTGTGTCAGGGTGTGTGTGTCAGGGTGTGTGTGTCAGGGTGTGTGTGTCAGGGCCTGTGTCCCCCTGTGTGTCAGGGCCTCTGTGTCTGGGCCTGTGTGTCAGGGTGTGTGTGTCAGGGTGAGTGTTGCAGGACCTGTGTGTCAGGGCCTGTGTGTCTGGGCCTGTGTGTCAGGGTGTGTGTGTGTCCGGGCCTGTGTGTGGCTGTGTGTGTCAGGGTGTGTGCGCCAGGGTGTGTGTCAAGGTGTGTGTGTCAGGGTGTGTGTGTCAGGGCCTGTGTGTCAGGGCCTGTGTGTCAGGGCCTGTGTGTCAGGGTGTGTGTGTCAGGCCTGTGTGTCAGGGCCTGTGTGTCAGGGCCTGTGTGTCAGGGTGTTTGTGTCAGTGTGTGTGTGTCAGGGTGTGTGTGTCAGTGCCTGTGTGTCTGGGCCTGTGTGTCAGGGCCTGTGTGTCATGGCCTGTGTGTCAGCGCGTGTGTGTCAGGGTGTGTGTGTCAGGGCCTGTGTGTCAGGGCCTGTGTGTCAGCGTGTGTGTGTCTGGGACTGTGTGTCTGGGCCTGTGTGTCAGGGTGTGTGTGTCAGGGCCTGTGTGTCAGGGTGTGTGTGTCAGGGTGTGTGTGTCAAGGTTTGTGTGTCAAGGTGTGTGTGTCAGGGTGTGTGTGTCAGGGTGTGTCTGTCAGGGTGTGTGTGTCAAGGTTTGTGTGTCAGGGTGTGTGTGTCAGGGTGTGTGTGTCAGGGCCTGTGTGTCAGTGTGTGTGTGTCAGGGCCTGTGTGTCAGGGCCTGTGTGTCAGGCTTTGTGTGTCAGGGTGTGTGTGTCAGGGCCTGTGTGTCAGGGTGTGTGTGTCAGGGCCTGTGTGTCGGGGCCTGTGTGTCTGGGCCTGTGTGTCAGGGTGTGTGTCAGGGAGTGTGTGTCAGGGTGTGTGTGTCAGGGTGTGTGTGTCAGGGTCTATGTGTCAGGCCTGTGTCTCAGGGTCTGTGTCTCAGGCCTGTGTCTCAGGGTCTGTGTGTCAGGGCCTGTGTCTCAGGGTCTGTGTCTCAGGGTCTGTGTCTCATGCCTGTGTCTCAGGGTCTGTGTCTCAGGGCCTGTGTCTCATGGCCTGTGTCTCAGGGCCTGTGTCTCAGGGTTTGTGTCTCAGGGTTTGTGTCTCAGGGTCTGTGGCCCCAGGGTTCATTTCCTAGAGCCTGTGTCTCTGGATCCACCTTAGGGTCTGTGTCCCAGGATCTGTCCCCAATGTCTGTCTCAGGATCCGTGTACTTAGGGTGTGTGGGGGCGTCACGTCTGTGACCCCATGGTCTGTGTCCGTAGGGTCTCTCTCCTCTAGATCTGTGCCCGCCTCTGGTCTCTCCCGAGTCTCTGTCCTTAGATTCTGTCTCAGGGACTGTCCTTAGTCTGTCCCCAGGGTTTGTGTCTCAGGGTCTGTCTCAGGGTCTGTGCCAGAGTGTGTGTGTCAGGGTGTGTGTGTCAGGGTGTGTGTGTCAGGGTGTGTGTGTCAGGGCCTGTGTCACCCTGTGTGTCAGGGCCTCTGTGTCTGGGCCTGTGTGTCTGGGCCTGTGTGTCAGGGTGTGTGTGTTAGGGCCTGTGTGTCAGGGCCTGTGTGTCTGGGCCTGTGTGTCATGGTGTGAGTGCCAGGGTGTGTGTGTCAGGGTCTATGTATCAGGCCTGTGTCTCAGGGCCTGTGTCTCAGGCCTGTGTCTCAGGGTCTGTGTATCAGGGCCTGTGTCTCAGGGTCTGTGTCTCAGGGCCTGTGTCTCAGGGCCTGTGTCTCAGGGCCTGTGTCTCAGGCCTGTGTGTCAGGGTTTGTGTCTCAGGGCCTGTGTGTCAGGGTTTGTGTCTCAGGGTCTATGTGTCAGGGTTTGTGTCTCAGGGTCTATGGCCCCAGGGTTCATTTCCTAGATCCTGTCTCTCAGGATACACCCTAGGGCCCGAGTTCCCAGGATCTGTCCCCAATGTCTGTCTCAGGATCCGTGTACTTAGGGTGTGTGGGGGCGTCACGTCTGTGACCCCATGGTCTCTGTCCGTAGGGTCTCTCTCCTCTAGATCTGTGCCTGCCTCTGGTCTCTCCCGAGTCTCTGTCCTTAGATTCTATCTCAGGGACTGTCCTTAGTCTGTCCCCAGTGTTTGTATCTCAGGGTCTGTCTCAGGGTCTTTGTCAGAGAGTGTGTGTCAGGGTGTGTGTGTCAGGGTGTGTGTGTCGGGGTGTGTGTGTCAGGGTCTGTGTGTCAGTGTGTGTGTGTCAGGGCCTGTGTGTCAGGGCCTGTGTGTCAGGGCCTGTGTGTCTGGGCCTTGGTGTCAGGGCCTGTGTGTCATGGCCTGTGTGTCAGCGCGTGTGTGTCAGGGTGTGTGTGTCAGGGTGTGTGTGTCAGGGCCTGTGTGTCAGGGTGTGTGTACCAGGGTGTGTGTGTCAGGGTGTGTATGTCAAGGTTTGTGTGTCAGGGTGTGTGTGTCAGGGTGTGTGTGTCAGGGCCTGTGTGTCAGCGTGTGTGTGTCAGGGCCTGTGTGTCAGGGCCTGTGTGTCAGGGTGTGTGTGTCAGGGTGTGTGTGTCAGGGCCTGTGTGTCAGGGTGTGTGTGTCAGGGACTGTGTGTCGGGGCCTGTGTGTCGGGGCCTGTGTGTCTGGGCCTGTGTGTCAGGGTGTGTGTCAGGGAGTGTGTGTCAGGGTGTGTGTGTCAGGGTGTGTGTGTCAGGGTCTATGTGTCAGGCCTGTGTCTCAGGGTCTGTGTCTCAGGCCTGTGTCTCAGGGTCTGTGTGTCAGGGCCTGTGTCTCAGCGTCTGTGTCTCATGGTCTGTGTCTCATGCCTGTGTCTCAGGGTCTGTGTCTGGGCCTGTGTGTCAGGGCCTGTGTGTCATGGCCTGTGTGTCAGCGCGTGTGTGTCAGGGTGTGTGTGTCATGGTGTGTGTGTCAGGGCCTGTGTGTCAGGGCCTGTGTGTCAGCGTGTGTGTGTCTGGGACTGTGTGTCTGGGCCTGTGTGTCAGGGTGTGTGTGTCAGGGCCTGTGTGTCAGGGTGTGTGTGTCAGGGTGTGTGTGTCAGGGTGTGTGTGTGTCAAGGTTTGTGTGTCAGGGTGTGTGTGTCAGGGTGTGTATGTCAGGGCCTGTGTGTCAGTGTGTGTGTGTCAGGGCCTGTGTGTCAGGGCCTGCGTGTCAGGGTGTGTGTGTCAGGGTGTGTGTGTCAGGGCCTGTGTGTCAGGGTGTGTGTGTCAGGGCATGTGTGTCGGGGCCTGTGTGTCTGGGCCTGTGTGTCAGGGTGTGTGTCAGGGAGTGTGTGTCAGGGTGTGTGTGTCAGGGTCTATGTGTCAGCCCTGTGTCTCAGGGTCTGTGTCTCAGGCCTGTGTCTCAGGGTCTGTGTGTCAGGGCCTGTGTCTCAGGGTCTGTGTCTCAGGGTCTGTGTCTCATGCCTGTGTCTCAGGGTCTGTGTCTCAGGGCCTGTGTCTCAGGGCCTGTGTCTCAGGGACTGTGTCTCAGGGCCTGTGTCTCAGGGTTTGTGTCTCAGGGTTTGTGTCTCAGGGTCTGTGGCCCCAGGGTTCATTTCCTAGAGCCTGTGTCTCTGGATCCACCTTAGGGTCTGTGTCCCAGGATCTGTCCCCAATGTCTGTCTCAGGATCCGTGTACTTAGGGTGTGTGGGGGCGTGTGACCCCATGGTCTGTGTCCGTAGGGTCTCTCTCCTCTAGATCTGTGCCCGCCTCTGGTCTCTCCCGAGTCTCTGTCCTTAGATTCTATCTCAGGGACTGTCCTTAGTCTGTCCCCAGGGTTTGTGTCTCAGGGTCTGTCTCAGGGTCTGTGCCAGAGTGTGTGTGTCAGGGTGTGTGTGTCAGGGTGTGTATGTCAGGGTGTGTGTGTCAGGGCCTGTGTCACCCTGTGTGTCAGGGCCTCTGTGTCTGGGCCTGTGTGACAGGGTGTGTGTGTCAGGGTGAGTGTGCCAGGACCTGTGTGTCAGGGCCTGTGTGTCTGGGCCTGTGTGTCAGGGTGTGTGTGTGTCCGGGCCTGTGTGTGGCTGTGTGTGTCAGGGTGTGTGCGCCAGGGTGTGTGTCAATGTGTGTGTGTCAGGGTGTGTGTGTCAGGGCATGTGTGTCAGGGCCTGTGTGTCAGGGCCTGTGTGTCAGGGTGTGTGTGTCAGGGCCTGTGTGTCAGGGCCTGTGTGTCAGGGCCTGTGTGTCAGGGCCTGTGTGTCAGGGTGTTTGTGTCAGGGTGTGTGTGTCAGGGTGTGTGTGTCAGGGCGAGTGTGTCAGAGCCTGTGTGTCATGGTGTGTGTGTCAGGGTGTGTGTGTCAGGGTGTGTGTGTCAAGGTGTGTATGTCAGAGCGTGTGTTTCAGGGCGTGTGTGTCAGGGCCTGTGTGTCAGGGCCTGTGTGTCTGGGCCTGTGTGTCAGTGTGTGTGTGTCAGGGCCTGTGTGTCAAGGTGTGTGTGTGTCAAGGTGTTTATGTCAGGGTGTGTGTCAAGGTGTGTGTGTCAAGGTGTGTGTGTCAGGGCCTGTGTGTCAGGGTGTGTGTGTCAGGGTGTGTGTGTCAGGGTGTGTGTCAAGGTGTGTGTGTCAGGGTGTGTGTGTCAGGGCCTGTGTGTCAGGGTGTGTGTGTCAGGGCCTGTGTGTCAGGGCCTGTGTGTCAGGGCGTGTGTGTCAGGGCGTGTGTGTCAGGTCATGTGTGTCAGGGTGTGTGTGTGAAGGTGTGTGTGTCAGGGTGTGTGTGTCAGGGCCTGTGTGTCAGGGCCTGTGTGTCAGGGCCTGTGTGTCTGGGCCTGTGTGTCTGGGCCTGTGTTTCGGGGCTGTGTGTCACGGTGTGTGTGTCAGGGCCTGTGTGTCTGGGCCTGTGTGTCAGGGTGTGTGTGTCAGGGTTTGTGTGTCAGGGTGTGTGTGTCAGGGTCTGTGTGTCAGGGCCTGTGTGTCAGGGTGTGTGTGTCAATGTGTGTGTGTCAGGGTGTGTGTGTCAGGGCCTGTGTGTCAGGGCCTGTGTGTCAGGGCCTGTGTGTCAGGGCCTGTGTGTCAGGGCCTGTGTGTCACAGTGCGTGTGTCAGGGCCTGTGTGTCAGGGTGTGTGTGTCAGGGTTTGTGTGTCAGCGTGTGTGTGTCAGGGCCTGTGTGTCAGGGCCTGTGTGTCTGTGTGTGTGTGTCAGGGTGTGTGTCAAGGTGTGTGTGTCAGGGTTTGTGTCTCAGGGCCTGTGTCTCAGGGCCTGTGTGTCAGGGTTTGTGTCTCAGGGTCTATGTGTCAGGGTGTGTGTGTCAGGGCCTGTGTGTCAGGGCGTGTGTGTCAGGGTGTGTGTGTCAGGGTGTGTGTGTCAGGGTGTGTGTCAGGGTGTGTGTGCTGGGCCTGTGTGTCAGGACCTGTGTGTCTGGGCCTGTGTGTCAGGGCCTGTGTGTCAGGGCCTGTGTGTCAAGGTGTGTGTGTCAAGGTGTGTGTTTCAGTGTGTGGGTGTCAGGGCCTGTGTGTGTCAGGGTGTGTGTGTCAGGGTGTGTGTCAAGGTGTGTGTGTCGGGGTGTGTGTGTCAGGGCCTGTGTGTTGTGGTATTATGCAATAATAGTGTAAGGCTGAGCAGAGGGGCACTAGGACCCTGTGTGCCAGAAGCCAGGCTCCAGTAACCGGATGTGACTGGAACCCAGGGTGTGGGCAGTTAGGGAGTTGCCTGGGCTTGCACACGAGGTTGATTGCTGTTGTACAGAGAGGCTAAATAAAGGTATACTCTGTTTACGTCGTGGTACGAGCCTTATTACAAGCATAACTCGACATGGTGTCAGAACTGGGAGACTTGTAAGCAAGAAAATAAATAAAGAAGAAGAGGAAGGTGTATCGTTTTGGCGGGAAATAGGAGACGAGCTGGCAGATATGGCGCAACCCACACCAACTGCTACGTTCACAATACAACCTCCAGAGCCATTCGATTTTACCAAGCCTCAAGAATGGGAGCGTTGGATCAGGAGATTCGACTGCTTTCGGCTTGCAAGCAATTTAAACGCGACGTCGGCAGAAAACCAGGTGAACACGTTAGTGTATTGCATGGGCGATGAAGCAGATGATGTGCTAAAGGGGCTAACGCTAACTGCAGATGAGAGGAGGGTGTACACGGATGTCAAGGCAGGCTTTGATGCATTTTTTGTACCTAAAAAGAATGTAATCTACGAAAGAGCCAAGTTCAATCAGCGTGTGCAACTGCCAGGAGAAACAGTGGATCCCTTCATCACTGCTCTATATGGATTAGCTGAACACTGCAACAATGGACAGTTACAGAACGAGCTGATCCGCGACAGGTTAGTGGTCGGGCTGAGAAACGTCTCATTGTCAGAAAAGCTACAGCTAGACAGAGACCTAACCCTTGAAACTGCTATAACAAAGACAAGGCAGTCTGAAGAAGTTAGACAACAGCGGTCTGACTTAAGAGGAGAAAATAGCGGTGCTAGCAAGTGCTCAAATGTTGATGCTGTGCATGCTAAAAGCTACAGAAAACCCAAATTTCCCTCAAAGCCTCAGCCACAAGCACAAACACCAGGCAAAAATAAATTTAATACACAGCCACAGCCAGGTTCAAAGGCCTGCTATAGATGTGGAAAAATGCCCTCGCATGGAAAATTGGAATGCCCTGCTAAAGATGCTGTGTGTCACAACTGTGGCAAAAAGGGACATTATGGCACAGTGTGCAGAAACAGTGCAAAATCTCTCAATGCTGTCACTACAGAGGAAGAAGATAGCTTTTTTCCTGGGATCCGTGGATGCTGGAAAAGACCCGTGGATGGTGCAGCTACAAGTGAGACAAAAAAAAGTGTGCTTTAAAATAGACGCTGGTGCTGATGTCACCGCCATGCCAGCGGAGGTGTACCATGACATTACAGGGGGGCATGATGTGAAGCGCCTGGCAGTGTCGACACGCCCATTGTTTGGGCCAGGGGGCAATGGACTCTCTGTCCTGGGCGTAGCCAGAGAAACACTGCGCAGAGGCAACAAGACAGCCATAGAGAGCATTTATGCAGTAAAAGACCTCCACACTGCTCTGTTGGGAAGACCTGCTATAGAAAGGCTTCAGCTTGTGTGCAGGGTTGACGGCATCACCTTGGAATCAGTGAAACAACAATATCCGAAGCTGTGTAGCGGCTTGGGTCTTGTTCGGAGGCCATACTCAATTAAATTGAAGCCAGAGGCTGTGCCCTTCTCTCTCCACACGCCACGCAGAGTCCATCTGCCGCTTATGGGAAAAGTGAAGGAGGAGATAGACCGTATGGAGAAGATGGGCGTAATCACCAAGATTGAGGAGCCGACTGATTGGTGTGCCGGGATGGTGGTGATGCCGAAAAAAACAGGTGATGTTCGCATTTGTGTGGACTTCACAATGATGAATGGATCAGTATGCAGAGAAAAGTTTATCCTACCTTCTGTAGAGCACACTCTGGGCATGCTAGCTGGCGCAACAGTATTCAGCAAATTAGATGCCAACATGGGCTTTTGGCAAGTACCATTGACAAAAGAGTCTGCCAAATACACCACCTTCATCACGCCTTTTGGGAGCTACTATTTTAACCGTCTACCCTTTGGCATAGCATCAGCCCCCGAGCACTTTCAAAGGATGATGATGACAGAAGTGACCGGTGGCCTGGAGGGGGTACTGTGTCATATGGATGAAATCCTGGTCTGGGGACAGACGCAGGAGGAGCATGATGTGCGGCTACATGCGGTGCTAGAGAAGGCACAAAAGGCCGGCATTACGCTCAACATGGACAAATGTGAGCTCACACGCCACACAGTCAGATTCCTGGGTCATGTAATTTCAGCAGATGGAGTGAAGCCAGATCCAGAGAAGACGAGAGCAGGACAAGAGATGGATGCACCCAAAAATGTCAGCGAACTCAGGAGTTTTCTGGGCATGGTCAATCAGCTGGGCCGCTTCTTGCCTAACCTGGCTGAAAAAGACAAAGTGCTACGAGACCTGCTGTCCAAGAAGAACCACTGGTACTGGGGGACAGAGCAGCAGGCCGCCTTTGATCAGTTAAAAACAGGGCTGTCATCCACACCAGTGCTCACATTATATAACCCAAACAGTGCTCTAAAGATCTCTGCTGATGCCTCTTCCTTTGGCCTGGGGGCAGTCCTGCTGCAGAAGAGCGATGCCATGTGGTCACCTGTGGCATATGCGTCCAGGTCAATGACACCAACAGAGCAGCGCTATGGTTAGCAGAGTAATAAGGTTATAAGTGATAGGAGCAGAATTAGGCCATTCAGCCCATCTACTCTGCCATTCAACATGGCTGATCTATCTCTCCCTCCTAACCGCATTCACCTGCCTTCTCCCCATAACCCCTGACACCCGGACTGCTCACGGGCAGCCGTGACCAACGGAGGTGAAGGGCTCCAGGAGGAAGAGCGAGCGTGCACAAGGATGGGACTGTCAGGGGCTCACCTGAGTGCTTTCCAGCGCACCCAGCTTCTCGGCACGACACCAGATGTCATCAAGAGGCCAACACATGCAGAGGCAGAAAGGCTGCACAGTGTTGCCAGTTTCAACACAGCCTGAACTGCATTCAACTTGCACTGAAGCAAGCAACAATCAAAATATGTAGTCGCCTCAGTCCGCTCAAAGTTGCCAAACACTTTAATTCCCCTTCCCATTACCACATTTAACCTTTCTGTCCTGAGCCTCCTATATTGTCGAGTGAGGCCAAACGCAAATTGGAGGAACAACATCTCATACTTAGCTTGGGCAGATTAAAACCCAGTGGTATGAATATTGACTTCAAGTAAACCTTGCATTCCCTCTCTCTCCATCCCTCCCCCACCCAAGTTGTAGCAGCTTCAAAGTCATCTTGATGAGTCTTATTGCCTGTAGTCTTTCTCAACCAACAAACAGCTAACAACGGCCTCTTTCTTTTATCATTGCTACTTTTTTGCACATCTTTCATTCATTTGTTCTATATCTCTCTACATCACTGTCTATGTCTCTCATTTCCCTTTCCCCCGACTCTCAGTCTGAAGAAGGGCCTTGACCCTAAACGTCACCTATTTCTTTTCTCCAGAGATTCTGTCTGACCCGCTGAGTTACTCCAGCATTTTGTGTTTATCTTCGTTGTAAACCAGCATCAGCAGTTCTTTCCCCCACATTAACCTTTGCTTTTTACCACAAATCTAATTTTGGTTCCAATGTACCACTCACCTTTTGACCAGCCTGCCGTATGGGACCTTGCCAAAAACCTCACTGAAAACGATACTCTCCATGAAACGTGCTGCCCTTATCAATTCTTTGTCACCAACTCAAACAATTGAACCATCAGGCAGACAAGGCCTTCCTGCACGAACTCCATCCTGACAACCTCTCAACTCAACTTTATACAATAGACAATAGGTGCAGCAGTAGGCCATTCGAGCCAGCACCGCCATTCAATATGATCATGGCAGATCATCCACAATCAGTATCCTGTTCCTGCCTTCTCACCATATACATTGACACCGCTCTCTTTTAGAGCTCTATCGAACTCTCTTGAAAGCATCCAGAGAATTGGCAACCTCTAGCAAGAATGTCCTTCCTCACATTTGGAGACCAAAACTGCACACAATACTCCAGGTGTGGTCTCATTAGGGCCCCGTACAACTGCAGAAGGAACTCTTTGCTCCTATACTCAACTCCTATTATGAAGGCCAACATGCCATTAGCTTTCTTCACTGCCTGCTGTACATGCATGCTTACTTTAAGTTCTAAAAATCATTCACTTCTAAATGAATTTTATACCATTTTGAATCTATTCCAATAATTTGTCCTCCACAGTTTAAGCCAACTGGCCTGTAATTACTTGGGCTCTCCCATGCTCCCCTTTGAAATGTTATGTATGTTAGTAATCTAATTCTCCAGTATTACTCCTGCAGTGAGGAAGAATCAAAATATCACAGTCGGAGCATCTATAATTTCTTCCCTGGCTCTCTTCAACATCCTGGAATACATTTCATCCGAGCTTGGTGAGTTACCCATTGACTAAAATGACTGACCCTTGGTGCCATCAACTATCGTACCTGCTTCCAACATTATCCCGGGAAGCACGTTCCAGATACCCACCACTTTTAAAAAACAACTTTGGGGCCATATCTCCTTTAAACATCGCCACTCTCACCTGAAAGCTATGCCCTCTAGCCTTTGACATTTTCCCCTCGATGGAATCCTTGCATCAAATGGAGCCACACTCCTCCATTGGATTGTCCAGCCTTTCTTTCCTCTTGCCCCCAAACACTCACTAACTTCATGCCCTCGTTCCCTGTTCTGCCCATCTCCCCCCCCCCCCCAAATCATGGTTCAAATTTCCTTCCATACCAAACCATATCAACCCATCCAAACTGCATTAGCAAACCCATCGAGGATATTGGCCTCGAGGTGCCACCTGCCCTCAGAACCACTGCCAGTGCCCGAGGAATATACAGCCATCCCTCCTGCACCATCACTCCCCTACTCATCACCCACACTCCCTTCCCACACCTACACTCACTGTACCAGCTACTGGGAGCAATCTGGAGATTAGCATCTTTGCACGCGTTAGAACAGCGAGATTATCAAATACAAGCAACCTGATATTCTATATATTACTAAAACTCTGTTCTTGACCGTTTTTGGCGATCTGTGCTGCGATTTCCGAGAGAACGTCGCCACCTACGGCCGTCATTTTTGGCCACATCACTCAGAGCCCCCATCTGCCGTATGTGTGCCAAGGATTTTTCCCGTCGATGAAATATGACAGAGATATTAATGATTTTACAAAATTCTCCATTCTCTCTGCTGCCCCAGCTGGCAGCAGGGGGGAGGGACTATAAATCCAGGAAGTGGTGTGCCTCAATTAGTCTGCAAGCTGGCGGAAGGCAGAGGGTCACGTTTCTCTGAGCTGTGAATAACACTGAACACATGGTCACACAACTGTGAGTAAGTACCCTTAATGTGGTTTGAAAATGAAAATATGGTTAAAGTAAAAAAGCACTGCCTGTAAATGGTTGTTTGGGTTGAAATAAAAAGGCACCCTCTCTCTCCCCTCCTCTCCTCTCCACCCCCACCTCCCCCTCCCCTCACCTCACCCCCCTCTCAGCACAACCCCTCACTCCCCCCTCTTCTCTCCCCCCCCTCTCCCCTCCCCCCTCTCTCCCCCCTCTCCTCTCTCCCCCTCTCCTCTCCCTCTCCCCTCTCTCTCTCTCTCCCCACTTTTTCGCTCCCGCCTCCCCTCCATCCCCTCCCCTCCCCTTGACGTCCCACCCCTAAAACCCCTCCCCTCCACACACCCCATTCCCCCTTCCCTCCACCCTCCCTCCTCCCCACCTCTCCCCCTCCCCTCACCACACCCCCTCTCAGCACACCCTCTATCTCCCCATCTCTCCTCCCGCTCTCTCCCCCTCCCTCCTCCCCCTCTCTCCCCCCTTCCTCTCCCCCCCCTCTCCTCTCTCCCCCTCCTCTCCCCCCTCTCCCTCTCTCCCCTCTTTTCTCCCCTCCACTCCATCCCCTCCCCACTGTCCCTCCCCTAAACCCCCCTCCCCTCCACACAACCCAACCCCTTCCCTCCCATCCTCCCTCCCCCTCCCTGCTCCCCACCTATCCCCCTCACCTCACCCCCCTCTCAGCACAACCTCTCTCCCCCTCACCCCCCCCGCCCTCCCCCTCCCTCCCCCCTCTCCCCCCCTCCCCCTCTCTCCCCCCTCCCCCTCTCCCCCTCCCCACTCTCTCTTTCTCCCCTCCTCCCCTCCATCCCCCCCCCCACCCTCCTTCCCCTAAACCAACCACCCCACCACACCCTCTACCCTCCCTCCACCCTCCCCTCCCTGCTCCCCACCTCTCCCCCTCATCCCCCTCAGCACCCCCACTCTCCCACCTCCCCCCACCCTCACCCACCCTTCCTCTTCTCCCTCCTCCCCGGGGGGGGGGGGGGGTTAGTTAGTGTGTGTGACACTCCATGCCGCCCTCCCGCCCACAACAGCACATTGGGGGAACAGACCCAACGGGTCTGTACTTGGTCTAGTAGACTATAAAGACAGGATGTAACGCTGAGGGTTTATAAGGCACTGGCCAGACCACATTTGGAGTATTGTGAGCGGTTTTAGGCTCCAAATCTGAAGAAGGAAATGCTGGCATTGGAGAGGGTCCAGAGGAGGTTAGAAAATGATCCCAGGTTTGAGTGGGTTGACGTGTGATGAGCATTTGTAAACACTGCGCCTGTACTCGCTGGACTGTACTCGCTATAGGATGAGGAGGGACTTCGTTGAAACTTGCTGAATAATGAAAGGTCTGGATAGAGTGGATGTTGGAGAGGATGTTTCCACTAGTGGGAGAGTTTGGACCAGTAGCTGTAGCCCCAGAACAAAACACGTACCTTTAGAAAAAGAGACGAGGTGGAATTTCTTTAGTGAGGGAGTGATGAATCTGTGAAATTCATTGTCACAGACGGCTGAGGAGGCCAAGGCAACGGGTATGTTTAAGGTGGAGATTATTAAGATTCTTGATTAGTACGGGTGTGGAGGTTATGGGGAACAGGCAGGAAAATGGGTTGAGAGGAAAGATAGATCAGCCATGATTGAATAGTGGAGTAGGCTTGATGGGCCAAATGACCTAATTCTGTTCCTATAATTTATGAACAATATAACACAACCTCAATTCAGCTGCTTGGACCTCACTCTCTAATTCCAATAAGAACCTTGGGCTCGGGATGCTCAGTTGACACTATAAATTCACCAGTGTTGTTCTGTCAAACAGACGGCTCATTACAGCCCAGGGCCCACCCCCAATCCTTCACTCCACCTTTAATCCTTTACTCTCAACTTGACTGTTTCTCCTCATGTTTTTGCCTCAACTGCTCGAATCCTCAGTGAAGATTTTCTCTTCATATTATCCTGCAGACATCAATGATCGATGAAGTGAGATGTGAAATGGAGCAGGTCCTTACTCAGTAATGCCAGCAACACCAGCAGCATCCACTTCTTCACGTGAGGGACACACCTGGAGGGGAAACACACACGTCAGCCGGCAAGTGAACCCAACCCGTCTCAAGCGAGATGGATAGAAAAAGCTGCTGTAACTCATGGGTCGGGCAGCATCTCTGAGTTTGAAGAAGGGAGTTGTCCTGAAATGTCACCATTTCCTTCTCTCCAGAGTCACCGCCCGACCCGCTGCGTTATTCTAGCTTTTTGTGTCCATCTTTGGGTTAGAAACATAGAAACATAGAAAATAGGTGCAGGAGTAGGCCATTCGGCTCTTCGAGCCTGCACACCATTCAATATGATCATGGCTGATCATCCAACTCAGTACCCCATCCCTGCCTTCTCTCCATACCCCTGATCCCTTTAGCCATAAGGGCCACATCTAACTCCCTCTTAAATATAGCCAATGAACTGGCCTCAACTACCTTCTGTGGCAGTGAATTCCACAGATTCACCACTCTGTGCAAAAAATGATTTCTCATCTCGGTCCTAAAGGACTTCCCTCTTATCCTTAAACTGTGACCCCCTAGTTCTGGACTTCCCCAACATCGGGAATAATCTTCCTGCATCTAGCCTGTCCAACCCCTCAAAATCTAGCCTGTCCAACCCCTTTAAAACACCATCTCCAGTTCCTTCCCACACACACGTTTCAAGCAAATCGATTGCTGCCATCAAACAGACAGAATCAGGTCAATGATTATGGTCAAGAGATGGACAGACCCCTCCATGGACCCACGCTGCTGACACACCTTCAGTCCACAGACCCAAAGCTCAGCGCCATGGTGACACTGGTGCAAAGATTAGTCAACCTAGGCGACAGTATCAGAGGGCGGTTCTGTGGATGTATCTGGGTAGAGTGTGGGCAGGCTATCTTGTAGTCCTTGGCTCGAAGGCTGAATGGCCTACTCCTGCACCTATTATTCGATGTCTTTCCTATGTTTCTAGTGGGTTTATCTGGGGTAGTACAAGTGGGTTGGCTTGTGGTGGGTTTACCTGGGGTACAATAAATGGGTTATCATTTTTTAAGTTTAGTTTAAAGACACAGCACAGAAGCAGGCCGTTCTGTCCACGAGTCCGTACGGATCAACGAATCCCGCCCACTAACACTAACCTACACAGACAGAGTCATTGGGTGATACAGTTTGGAAACAGGCCCTTCGGCCCAACTTGCCCACACCGACCAACAATGTCCCAGCTACACTAATCCCACTTGCCTGTGATTAATCCATATTCCTCCAAACCTGTCCTATCCATGTACCTATCTAACTGTTTTTTAAAACGATGGGATAGTCTCAGCCTGAACTACCTCCTCTGGCAACTTGTTCCATACACCCAACACTTTTTTGTGTGAAAACATCACCTTTCGGATTCCTATTAATCTTTTCCACTTAACCTTGAACATATGTCCTCTGGTTCTCGATTCCCCTACTCTGGGTAAGAAACTGTGCATCTACCCGATCTATTCCTCTTATGATTTTGTATGACTCTATAAGATCTCCCTCATCCTGCTGCGCTCCATGGAATAGAGACCCAGCCTACTCAACCTTTCCCCCATAGCTCACACCCTCTAGTCCTGGCAAAATTCTCGTAAATCTTCTCTGAACCCTTTCAAGCTTGACAATATTTTTCCTGGAACTTGGTGCCCCGAACTGAACACAATACTCTAAATGCGGTCTCACCAACGTCTTATACAACTGAAATATGACCTACCAGTTTTCACAATCAAAACTCTGACTGATGATGTCAATATGCCAAATCTCTTTTGACCACCTTATCTACCTGCGACTCGACCTTCAAGGAACATGCAGCTGCACTCCTAGATCCCTCTGCTCCACAACACTACCCAGAGGCCAACCATTTACTGAGTAGGTCCTGCCCTTGTTCAATGTCCCAAAATGCAACATCTCACACATCTCTGTATTAAATTGCATCAATTATTCCTCAGCCCACCTGGCCAATCATATAACCATATAATCGATCGATCCAGATCCTGCTGCAATCTTTCACAACCATCTTCACTATCTGCAAAACCACTCACTTTTGTATCATCAGCAAACTTGCTAATCTTGCCCCTGTATGTTCTGATCCAAATCATTGATGTAGATGACAAACAGTAACGGGCCCAGCAACCAACCCCCGAGTCACACCACTAGTCACAGACCTCCAGTCCGAGAAGCAACGTTCCACCATCACTATCTTGACTACAAGATAGCCTGCCCACACTCTACCCCAGATACATCCACAGAACCCGCCCTCTGATACTGTCGCCTAGGGTTGACTAATCTTTGCACCTGCTTCCTTCCATGGAACCTATTTGCTATCCATTCAGCCATCTCTACTTGGATCCTTGGAGATTAGTGGGCACAATTAGGGCACATGGTATGGGGGTAGAGTGCTGACATGGATAGAGAAGTGGTTGGCAGACAGGACACAAAGAGTAGGGATTAACGGGTCCTTTCAGAATGGCAGCCAGTGACCAGTCGGATACCACAAGGCTCGGTGCTGGGACCGCAGCTATTTACAATATACATCAATGATTGGATGCAGGGATTCAATGTAACATTAGCAAATTTGCAGATGACACAAAGCTGGGTGGTAGTGTGAACTGTGAGGAGGATGCTATGATAATGCAGGGTGAACTGGACAGGTTGGGGGAGTGGGCAGATGCATGGCAGATGAAGTTTAATGTAGATAAATGTGAGGTATCCACTTTGGTAGCAAAAACTGGAAGGGAGATTACTATCTAAATGGCATCAAGGGAAAAGGGGAAGTACAACGGGATCTGGGGGTCCTTGTTCATCAGTCTATGAAAGTAAGCAAGCAGGTACAGCAGCACAGTGAAGAGAAATAATGGCAGGTTGGCCTTTATAACAAGAGGAGTTGAGTATAGGAGCAAAGAGGCCCTAGTGAGACCACACCTGGAGTATCGTGTGCAGTTTTGCTCCCTAATTTGAGGAAGGACATTCTTGCTGTTGAGGGAGTAGGCCCCCAATACGTAGGTTCACCCGGTTAATTCCCGGGATGGTGAGACTGTCGTATGCTGAAAGAATGGAGCAGCTGAGCTTCTACACTCTGGAGTTTAGAAGGATGAGAGGGGTATCTCATTGAAACATATGACGACTGTTAAGGGTTTGGACAGCCGCTAGAGGCAGGAACATGTTCCCGATGTTGGGGGAGTCCAGAACCAGGGGCCACAGTTTAAGAATAAGGAGTAAGCCATTTAGAACGAGACGAGGAAACACTTTTCTCGCAGAGCTGTGAGTCTGGGCAATTCTCTGCCTCAGATGGCGGTGGAGGCCGGTTCTCTGGATACTTTCAAGAGAGAGCTAGAGAGGGCTCTTAAAACTAGCGGAGTTAGGGGATATGGAAGAAGGCAGAAACCGGGTACTGATTGGGGATGATCAGCCATGATCACATTGCTGGCTGGAAGGGCCGAATGACCTACTCATGCACCTATTGTCTATTATCGGGGGTTGAGTGTGACTGGGTGTCCTGTGGAGGGTGTGTTCAGTACAGAGGTTGGGGGAGGAGATGGAGGAGACAACGGCGATGGGTGGACTTTGCTTCAGTTGACCAGGTGGAGGAAGGGAGTCTGTGGATGCCCGGAGCACGTGCCTGGACAGAGTAAAGACATAGATAGGAAGATGGCCGTTGTTAATTGGTACCGCTGTGCCCAACCATCAGTACACCAGGGGCAGAGCTTGTTCTGAAAGAGACAGCAACACAACATTAGACAGGATAGCCGATTAGGTCAGACTTGACTGCAGGAAGGACGAAGAACCAACTTGCAACCCACTAAAACCCCACACATGGAATTTTAAATATGCATTTTAAGCTTCTACTGCTGTGGAAGAGTTTCAGTGAATGCCAAGATCCACCAGGTACTCATTGGTTTCTGACACTCTGAAAAGACATTTGGACAGAAATATTGACAAAGGATTTGAGGACTGGGGGCCAAATGAGCCCAGTTTGCCAACTTGCTTGGCAAGGCCAACTAACAACATGTTGCATGACTACAACACCATGACTATCCTGGAGTCCCAGGGATGGACATGATTGTGCCGAGGACCTCCTGTGATTGTGCAAGTTACTGGGTCGTTGGTGGCTGTACCAGAATGTGGGAAAGGGATGAATGGACTGCGAGGGATCCTGTAGCCAGGGCAACTCCAGGTAATAAGGTTCTAAGTGATAGGAGCAGAATTAGGCCATTCAGCCCATCTACTTTGCCATTCAATCATGGCTGATCTATCTCTCCCTCCTAACCGCATTCTCCTGCCTTCTCCCCATAACCCCTGACACCTGGACTGCTCACGGGCAGCCGTGCCCAACGGAGGTGAAGGGCTCCGGGAGAAAGAGCGAGGGTGCACAAGGATGGGACGGTCAGGGGCTCACTGAGGGATTTCCAGCGCACCCAGCTTCTCGGCACGAGACCAGATGACATCAAGAGGCCAACACCTGCAGAGGCAGAAAGGTTGCACAGTGTTGCCAGTTTCAACACAGCCTGAACTGCATTCAACTTGCACTGAAGCAAGCAACATTCAAAGTATGCAGTCGCCTCAGTCCGCTCAAAGTTGCCAAACACTTTAATTCCCCTTCCCATTCCCACATTTACCTTTCTGTCCTGAGCCTCCTCCATTTGTCAGAGTGAGGCCAAACGCAAATTGGAGGAACAACATCTCATACTTAGCTTGGGCAGATTAAAACCCAGTGGTATGAATATTGATTTCTATAACTGCAAGTAACCTTGCATTCCCCCTCTCTCCATCCCTCCCCCACAAAAGTTGTAGCAGCTTCAAAGTCATCTTGATGAGTCTCATTGTCTGTAGTCTTTCTCGCCCCAACAAACAGCTAACAACGGCCTCTTTCTTTTATCATTGCTACTTTTTTGCACATCTTTCATTCATTTGTTCTATATCTCTCTACACCACTGTCTATGTCTCCCATTTCCCTTTCCCCCGACTCTCAGACTGAAGAAGGCCTCGACCCTAAACGTTACCTATTTATTTTCTCCAGATATTCCTGTCTGAATTACTCCAGCATTTTGTGTTTATCTTCAGTGTAAACCAGCATCTGCAGTTCCTTCCCACACATTAACCTTTGCTTTTTACCACAAATCTAATTTTGGTTTCCAGTGTACCTGCCTTCTCACCATATACATTGACACCGCTCTCTTTAAGAGCTTTATCGAACTCTCTTGAAAGCATCCAGAGAATTGCAACCACTAGCAAGATGTCCTTCCTCAAATTTGGAGACCAAAACTGCACACAATACTCCAGGTGTGGTCTCACTAGGGCCCTGCAGAAGGAACTCTTTGCTCCTATACTCAACTCCTCTTATGAAGGCCAACATGCCATTAGCTTTCTTCACTGCCTACTGTACATGCATGCTTACTTTCAGTTCTAAAAATCATTCACTTCTAAATGAATGTTATTCCATTTTGAATCTATTACAATAGTTTGTCCTCCACAGTTTAAGCCAACTGGCCTGTAATTACTTGGGCTCTCCATGCTCCCTTTTAAACAACCGTATGTTAGTAATCTAATCCTCCAGTATTACTCCTGCAGTGAGGAAAATAGTGAGAGATTAAACGAGAACTTACCAGTTTGAAGTTTGATCGTTATTTTATGAGAGTAACGTTGAGGGATTACGTGAAGAACCCCGCCAGGACGCATGCGTGTTATTCTTCAAAGCAGCGGTGTGAAATCACAGATAACTGTAATGACTAAACATAGTAAGATTAGAGAAGAGATACCAGTTGAGTTTATGATCAAGGGTGGGAGCGGAGGGCACGTAATCCCTCAAAAAATTTCAGGAGATAACGGCCCCTTATTATTTAATTTATACTCCCATGCTTTTAAAGAAAACAAACTAACTGAAACACTAACAGAATCAACTATTACGCTTATTCCAAAAAAAGATAAAGATTTAGAAGAGCCGGGCTCGTACAGAGCTATATCACTTTTAAATACAGTTCAGAACATTTTAGCAAAGATTTTAGCAAGTAGATTAAGCAAATATATTAGTAAACTGATAAACCCTGATCAAACGGGGTTTATACCTAAAAGATACTCATTTAATAATCTGAGACGCCTGTTTAATATAATGTACTCGCATAAAGTAGAGGAAGAAGATATATCAATTATTTCTTTGGATGCAGAGAAAGCATTTGATCAGGTAGAGTGGCAATACTTATATAAAGTACTACAAAATTTAATATGGGAGAGCTAAACTCCAACGCCAGCCGCTAAACCCCAACGCCAGTAGCTAACCCCCAACCGCCAGTAGCTAACCCCCCAACGCCAGTAGCTAAACCCCAACGCCAGTAGCTAAACCCCAACGCCAGTAGCTAAACCTACAAGGTGTGGTAGCTCTACTAACAGGGGGCGAATACACTTGTTAAAAGAAGCATGGGGTAATGGTCACGAGGAACTAGTATATACTCAACAACATTAGTGGATGCAAAATTCAGTTATATCAGAGATATTATCACCAGTTCAGCTTGTCCGGCCCTAAGGGAACTTACTCCCTCCAAGGAAGAAAAGGGGAGGGACAAGCTGAACTGGTGATGCTTATCACAAAGGGGGTCATCAAAAAAGACCAAACATAAACCTTTCAAATTTGTATCAAATATAGTCACTAAAACCAAAAAAGATGGTGGAAATCGCATCATCATGGACTTAACATCACTAAAAAAGTTTGTTGAGTATATACATTTTAAGATGGAGACGTGTGTTACTGTCAGACAACTGATCTCCAAAGGATAATTTATAGCAAGCATTGATATTAAATAAACTTACTATCTAAAACCCATACACAAGGATCATTGCAGATACCTAAATTTAGCTAGTTGGGGCAGCTATGGTAGTATAGAGATTGCCCTATGGTCTAACTCCCGCCCCTAGACAATCGCTTCTCGGCCTTTTGGCTAAGATCATGTGTAGTATCTGTTCTTATCAGTTTAATATCCGATACGTCCCTTATCTAGGGACCATATATATTCACCTATATTAAAGTAGCCATGGGAATACTAAGAAAACAAAAGCATATTGTCATAGCATATTTGGATGGTATTCTCATAGTAGGGAAACGAAGGAATTGGCTGTGGGAGCAGTATTAGCTACAAAACAGCTCCTTGAAACACTGGGGTTCGTCCTACACCCAGATAAATCTAAAATGAAGCCATTAACTACCATGGATTACCTGGGCTTCACTATCAATTCAATTCATATGACTGTTACTTTGCCTAGGGAAAAAATGGTTGCATTAGCACAAAAACGATATTCGGGTCACAATGATCGAATCATGAAATTACCCACTTGAGCTATATCAGAGCTACAGTGGGGGGGTGGGGGGGGGGGGGTGGGGGGGGGGGGGGGCTAACCCTACTTTAGTTATTAATCAGATACCAGTGCTTAAGCCTGGGGGGGGGGGGCAACTAACTCCATATCCAGCACAGGTGCCAGATGGACTAACCAGAGTCATCATTACCACACACACTGGGCACCAATTTAGAAATGTTGAGTATTATGATTTAAAAGCATATGCATCTAAAATGCAGCACTTGCATGTGCGGTTACGGATTGATAATACTATGTTGGTGGCTTATATTAACCATATGGGGAGCATAAAATCATTATCGTGCGACAAATTGGTCAATCAGATCTGGCAATGGTGTGTCGAAAGACATTTTTTTACTATCAGCTGCCTATCTACTAGGTAAGCTAAATACAGTGGCAAACACCAGGTAACGGAAAAATTTAATGATAACATCGAATGGATGTTAAACCCAAAATATTTGCTAAAGTTATTAAGCAATATGGAACGCCAGATATCGATTTGTTTGCAACAAGACGGAATCACCAGTTACCTATGTATGTGACTTGGGAACCAGACCAGAGGCAGCAGTGGTAGATGCCTACACGCTGGATTGGGGGAATTTCTGCTTTTTGCTTTCCCTCCCTTCTGCCTCGTCAGTCGGGTACTTCGCAATACAGATGGACTCTGCCTTTGGGATATTGATGGTGCCCGACTGGCCTACACAGCCATGGTTCCCAGTTCATCACGACATGGTGGTCGAGTCACCTATGGATTTCCCTAGTGGACCACGGTGGTTGACTCACCCAGTATCAGGCATAAGCCACCCATGCCATGAAAACATCAAACTCCTGGGTTGTAGGTTTTGAATAGACCTTACCAGGGACTGGGATTATCCGAATGAACTATCACCACTATGTCGGCATCCCTGCGAACATCCACCAAGAAGCAGTACCTAACCTACATCAAAAAATGGGAAAAATACTGCCAGGACGCAGGGCCAACATACGAAACTACTACAACCACCGACGTGCTGGAGTTCGTGGCCCATCTACACCATGATGAAAAGATGAGTTACAGTGCCGTAAATACAGCACAAAGCGCCCTGTCTGCTTATCTAAAAACAGCAGGACAGCAGAGCATGGGATCCCATCCACTGGTGATAAAACTTATGAAGGGCATTTACAATAACAGCCCCAAAACCCAGGTATACCCATGTATGCGATATCAGTGTGATATTAACATATCTCAGAGGATGGCCACCAGCTAGATCCCTCAGTCTTGAGCAATCTACGTTAAAAACGCTCATGCTTATGGCTCTCGTATCCGCTCACAGGGTCCAGTCACTCCATAGACTAAGACTGGATAACATGGTGATCACCCCAGACCGCATCACGTTCATCATTCTAGGTCTGGTAAAAACAAAGCAGGCCAGGAACGCCCAATTCACTGGTAGTATTCCGGGCCTACCCACTAGAGCCAAGGTTGAGTGTGGTGAACCATCTACAACAATATATAGACACAACCCACAATCTCAGAGGGAGAGAAAAAGCCCTATGGGTCAGCCACAAGAAACCTCATGGCGGGGTAACGAGCGAAACCACTTCAAGGTGGCTCAAACAGGTACTGAAAGCTGCCGGAATAGGCACTAATACATTTAAATCCCATTCAACTAGGGCAGCATCGACATCAGCGGCTGAACAAATGGACGTCCCGGTTGACCACATTCTCAATACGGCAGGATGGTCGAGGGAAACGACGTTCAGAATGTTTTTTTTATTATAAACCGTTGATAAAGCCTGACTTAATTGCAGACAGAATATTACAAACTGCAAATATTTAATTTAAGCTCAGGGGAGCTATTTATGTTGTTATTGTTAATAAATACCTTTCTGTTTCTTGAGAAAGCAGATCCATTGGTTGATTACGATAACACTTCCTCCCTCAAGAACTTCGGCAGTGAGTGAAATAAAAACCGTTACACGGTTTGAAATCACAGACCTTTGAACTCTTCACGTAGTCACTCACGTGACTCCGAAGAAAAATAGTAAGATTAAACGAGTACTTACCAGTACGAAGTTTGATCTGTATTTTATGAGGAGTTACGATGAGGGATTACGTGCCCTCCGCTCCCACCCTCATTATATAGATCAAACTAGTAAACTGATGTCTCCTTAATCTTTGCTATGTTTCCTTCATATATTTTGTCTATCTGTGATTCCACACCGCTGCTTGGAAGTAATGCCGCGCCTGCGCACTGAGCGGGTTCTTCACGTAATCCCTCATCGTAACTCCTCATGAAATACAGATCAAACTTCGTACTGGTAAGTACTCGTTTAATCTTACTAATAATCTTCTCAGATTATTAAATGAATACCGTTTGGGGATAAACCCTGTTTGGTCGGGATGTATTAATTTGCTGATCACTAAGCTCAATCTATTAGATAGAATTTTAGTTAATATTTTCTGATCAGTATTTAAGAGGGCGAAAGCTCTGTATGAACCTGGGTCTTCAAGATCCTTGTCCGTTTTTGGTATGAGTATGATTGGAGATTCATTTAGAGTTTCTGGGAGTTTCTGTTGAGTGTAAGCGTATTTGTACATTGTCTGTAAGCGTGGGGAAAGCAAATCGTAAATTTTTTTATAAAATTCAGAATTTAGACCATCGGGGCCTGCAGCCTTTCCGTTTTTTTAAAGATTTGATTGACTCTTTGATGTCTTTTATCGTAATTTCAGCCCCTAGTAATTCTCTCTCTTTCTGATCTAGACCCGCAAGCTTACAATTCTGTAAAGAATTTTCCATTCCCATTGATTGTTCTGTTATTTTAGATGAATACAATTTTTGGTAGTATTGTAGAAATCTATCATTAATATCTTTAGGCAGTGTTAATGTTTCTCCCTTGTCTGTTCTAATTTTGTATATTGTTTTTTTCCCCGTCCAATTTGCGAAGTTGACGCGCTAATAGTTTTTGTGGTTTATCACCAAATTCAAAATTTAATTGTTTTGTATGTTGATAACGTTTTATAAATTGGTCTGAATATATCTTGTTTAATTTATATTTCAGTACTGCAATTTTATTGTGTTTTATCGCGGATGGTGCTGCTGCATTTTCTGTGTCTAATTGCTTTATTTCCAATTCCAGTTTCTGTTGTTTGGCCCTATTCTCTTTATTAAAAAATGATTGGGAAGAAATTAATGCTCCTCGTACAAATGCTTTAAATGTTTCCCAAAAAAGGGAAGCAGAGATTTCAGGGCTATCGTTAGCCTCAAAAAACATTTTAATCTGTTGTACTATGTATTCATTACACAACTTATCTTTTAAGATATGGGGATTAAATCTCCATTGTGACTGTGTCTCTACCATTCCATTTAGTTTGATCATAAATGTTAATAGAGCATGGTCTGAGATTATGATGTTATGATATTGTGAGTTATAGGTAAATGGGATAAGTTTTGAATCTACTAAAAAAATAGTCTATCCTTGAGTAATTTTTATCTACTGGTGAGTAAAATGAATATTCTCGGCCCGATGGATTTTTAATTCTCCAAACGCCCTTAATATTAGTAGTATTAGTGTCGAATTTAAAAATTCACTTGATCGAGATTTTAGTTTTCTTTGAGTTGATGATCTATCTATCTAAACAAGCATCCAATGTACAATTTAAATCTCCACCGATTATTAAGTTTTGTTGTGTACATTCCAGGATATTGTTAAGAATTCTCTTAAAAACAGAGGGCTATCAAAATTTGGTCCATACACATTGAGGAGAGTCACATTTTTAAAGAATAACTCCCCTATTATTACAATATATCTGCCTTCAATGTCTTCTATCGTTGATATATGTTTAAAGGGTATACCTTTATGAATTAATATTGCAACACCTCTAGATTTATGTGAGAATGAAGAGTGGTACGCTTTAGCAATCCATTTTGCTTTCAATCTGTGTTGTGCTTCCTTTTTAAGATGTGTCTCCTGGAGAAATATTATATCTGTTTAAAATGATTTTAAATGAGCTAACACTTTGCCTCTCTTGATAGGTTCATTGATTCCCTTAACATTCCAACTACAGAATTTAATTCCCTCACCCCCAATCTTTATATTCATGTCTTGCATCTTGTGATTAAGTGGTAGAGCAGATGATTCAGCACACTCAACCCTACCTTATACTCGAACATCAGGTAGATGAATTTTATGTCACGTCTGTTTTCCATCCGAACATATCTCTTTAAATAAAATATGCAATTCCATTCCAAATACAAAATATAATATGATATAAGATAAAAAAAGTAATAGCAAATTGGGTTAGTAAAGTGGGGAAAGTAAAAAAGAAAAGCAACTACAACTACAATGAGTGTAGTTAGTGATAGCCACCCTAATGTGGCTAAGCATCTATGGACTTCCGTAGCTTTTGGTTAATAAAAATACTAGCTCCGTACTTTCCTTGAAAGGAAAGTTTCCAATTCGATGCAAACAATTTGTGGGGGGAAAATAAATAATGATTATATTCCATTAATGTTATAATTTGTAGTCTCAAATTGAAATGTTAGTTTTGTATAATATAAACATTTATCAAAGAATAATCAAAAACAAAAACATCAAAGAGCAGAGCCACCGTACATTTTTCATTATAAAATACCTGAATCACACTTTACTTATATTTCATACTTTTAGTTAATTCTTAAATAATCTAAATAATCTTATTATCAATAGTTAGTGTTAGTTAGTATTCTTGATTATTAATAGTTGTTAGAAGTTAGTACTAAAATGTAAGTATTATATATCCGTTGCAGGATTTTTACCCAATTCTTATTGCGAATTTTAGGCAAGGTGTTGAGTGTTGAATATTTTTCAATCTTCGATCTTGTCCTCGATGTTCTTGGCAAATTCCAATGCTTCCGTGTGCTTGATGAAGAAGTATTCCTTCTTCTTGTAACTAACTCTTAGTGTTGCGCGGTATAACAGTCCATATCTCAGATTCTTTATGTTCTTCAGTATTCTTCTTGTTTCTGTGAACAATGCTCTTTTCTTAGCAACTTCCACAGGATAATCTCTGAATACGCTAATCTTGTCTCCTTCATATACAAGATTTCTGCTTTTGCCAATTTTCCTCATCATGTCATCCAATACATGGTCATATTGGACCTTTACTATCATTATTCTTGGAGGGTCGCCCACCTTTGGGGGACGTTTCGGCACTCTGTGCACTCGGGCAAGTAATGGCGCCTGGTCCAGGTTCAAAATTGTTTTCAGTACATCTGCAGCAAATTCACGGGGGTCACGAGTCCCCTCTCTGCCTTCCTGGATGCCCACGATTCTTAAATTCTGACGCTTCTGTCATCCCTCCAAGTCTGTACATTTTTTCGGTTATTTGACGCAATAACTTTGATAGGCGTTGGTTCTCGGTGATGAGTTGTTTTGTAGTTGCGGTGCTTGTCTTAGCAAATTCATCAAGTTCTTTTAAAATCGTGTGGTGTTGGTTTAATGTCTGGAAGATAGGTTCAAGTTTAGAATCAAATCTGGATTCCATCATATTCAGTTTTTCATTTACTTCTTCAACATTTTGAGTCAAATTTCTTTCCATATCTAATTTCCAATCTTCCAGGACTTTGTGTACCATCTCTGTAACCTCGTCTTTAATTTGTTCTTTAATTTCTTTTTTAAAAGATGTCAGCTCTTCTTTAAAGTTCAGTCTAAGATTTTTAAGTTCCACCATTAAATTAGAGATTTCCTGTGTAAGAAACGTTTTTAATTCTTCCATCTCAGTGTTTTTCTTCTTCTCTGAGATGTCTTCTCGGGAAGCTGTTAAACCTGAGGCCGAGGCTTCAGTTGTGTTTACCTCTTTAGTCTTGCCGGTTTTTGTCTTGGGAGGGGGAATATGCTGAGTCGACATACTGCCGGTGTCGCGCGCCTGATGACGTCACGGGCCTACTGCAAAACAATCGGTGCTTTTCACGGTGTTTAAGAGGGAGAATGCTTTTCACGGAGCTAGTTGGGGCGAGTCTCTCCTACTCCATAGCGCACCGGAAGTCCCACATACCTTGATTCTGTTAGCCCTAAGAGCCATATCCATCTCTCTCTTGAAAACATCCAGTGAATTGTCCTCCACTGCCTTCTGTGGCAGAGAATTCCACAGATTTTCTGCGTGAATAAGTTTTCCCTCTTCTGAGTCCTAAATGGCCTAACCCTTATTCTTAAACTGAACCACTGGTTCTGGACTCCTCCAACATCGGGAACACTGTTCCTGCATCTAGCCTTCACTCCTTTAAGAATTTGATATGTTTCTATAAGATCCCATCTTATCCTTCTCAATTCCAGCCGAGTCGACCCATTCTTTCATGATATGTCAGTCCCGCCACCCCAGGAATTAACCTGGTTAACCTACGCTGCACTCCCCCAATAGCAAGAATGTCCTTCCTCAAATTAGTAAAGGTACAGAAGTGTGAAAAAGCACACCTCCAGATTCAGGGACAGGTTCTTTCCAGCAGTTATCAGGCAACTGAATCATCCTACCACAACCAGATAGCAGTGCTGAACTACTATCTACCTCATTGGTGACCCTCGGACTATCCTTGATCGGACTTTGCTGGCTTTATCTTGCACTAAACGTTATTCCCTTACTAAGTATCTATACACTGTAATGGCTCGATTGTAATCATGCATTGTCTTTCTGCTGACTGTTTTAGCACGTGACAAAAAGCATTTATCTGTACACGTGTCAATAAACTCAAGTGAACTGAGTTCCTTGTATCTAACACTTGAGTCCATTGGTTATAACCACTGTGATGGTCATTTGGTGAAGTGGTTTATTCCCTTCTGGGCCGGCCTTCCATTCATAAGATCGCAAGTTTGTAAACCATCATAATCAGAGGTGACCTCATAATGTGTCTGCCCGGCGACCGCACAGTGAACTGCATCCGTAACCATGAGAGACGGGCTCCATTCCATCTGTCAACTTGATAAACTGGATCCATTGCATCTGTCAACTTGAAGTGGGTGCACCATACCCATTCTGCCAGGCATTGAAACAGCTGGTAGCTACTAGAGGTCGAAATTCTAACCTTCACGGGTGGATCAATAATCCAAGCAAGGAGTTTTGAGAATGCCGGTGAAAAAGGACAGCACCACGCAGACTTAGAAGAGGATATTTAAGTAGATCTGAATCTGTTAATAGACCAAGATAAAAGGTGGAGTGACTCAGCGGGTCTTATTCTTAAACTGTGACCCCTAGTTCTGGACTCCCCCTACATTGGGAACATAGGGACATGGGGCTATTCTGCCACATCTGAGCTTTTCTTTGTGGGAGAGAATAGTAAGATTAAACGAGAACTTACCAGTTTGAAGTTTGATCTGTATTTTATGAGGAGGAACGTTGAGGGAAAACGTGAAGAACCCGCTTCCAACGCATGCGTGCCATTCTTCAAAGCAGCGGTGTGAGGTCACAGAAAACTATAATGACCTAACATAGTAAGATTATCAAAGAGATGCCAGTTTTTGAAATGATCAAGATAGTCAAGAGTCAAGAGTCAATTTAATTGTCATTTGGACCCCTTGAGGTCCAAACGAAATGCCGTTTCTGCAGCCATACATTACAAACAAATAGACCCCAGACACAACATAATTTACATTTTACATAAACATCCATCACATTGCTGTGATGGAAGGCCAAAAAAAAACTTATCTCTCCACTGCACTCTCCCCCCCCCCCTCCCCCGATGTCAGAGTCAAAGTCAAAGCCCCCGGCTGGCGATGGCAATTGTCCCGCGGCCATTAAAGCCACGCCGGGTGGTGCAAGGTCGCACACCGGGTCTTGATGTTGGAGCCCCCGGCGTGCGCTCGCAGAGTCCCGCGGCCATTCCAAGCCGCGCGGGGCGGTGATGTTAGGTCCCGCTCCAGGAGCTCTTCGACCCCGCAACTCGGGCGGGAGAAGTCGCCGTTGCAGGAGCCCTGAAAAGCGGTCTCCCTCCAGGGACCCGCGGGCTCCCGGTGCCGCCGGGAGGGTGGGAGCGGAGGGCACGTATTCCTTCAACGTCCCTCCTCATAAAATACAGATCAAACTTCAAACTGGTAAATTCTCGTTTAATCTTACTATTTTACTTCGGAGTCACGTGAGTGACTAAGTGAAGATTTCAAAGCTCTGTGACCTCATGCCGTGGAACGAGTCCATGCTTCACAACTGCCTTGGGTATTGGGAGAGAGCATCATTAGTAATTTTAAAACACACTTATACAAAGAGTTGTGTGGTATAACGAAAAAATAAATTTATTAATTGAAAATCATAGCCCTGTAACCTTTCGGGCACATTATATTGTTGAACGTAAAATGGTTTCCGAACACGATGATGGCTCCAAAACTGGTGTATTATAAAACCTTTGGAAAGTCCTTTCGGATGACCATCCTGCCATTCTGAGGATTTGGTCTGTGGGTACCTCTATAATTTTTGCTGCGGATGTTGCTGCAGCCCTGGTGGAATGAGATTTAAAAACATTAGTGTCTATTCCTGCCATCTTTAGGACATATTTGAGCCACCTTGATATAGTTTGGGTCGTGACCCTTTTGTGCGGTTTCTTGTAAGAGATTAACAACGCCATTTCCTGACCTCGAATGCTCTTAGAATATTTTATGTATAATTGGATGTGTCTTGCTATACACAGTCGTTCGTCATATGGATATGCCATAAATTCAATCACTTGACCCGATGAACCTGGTCTGTTTTGTATTATTAAATCCTGTATGGCAAACACCAGTTTCTTGGCCAGTCTCTGTAAATATTTCTTGTTGGAGTTTGTGGCCAGACATATAGTTAATACTATTGCCATCCTGGGATCCAAGTCTACCCCTGTTTGACTTGGTTTAAAGTAATCAGCCACCATGTCCAGCAGAGTCCCTGCTGTTTTAGGATCATTGAACGCTGTATTACGAGGCTCTGGCCCATCAGGGTCCTGCCTACTCTTTTTTATAGAGTTTGAGATCTCTAGGGGTCCCGCACGGGGTACCCATGTGGGGCTTGCCTCCTGCCCACTGTGGCTAGTCGCCACATCCATGTGACTGCTACTGTGAAGGAGCTCCTTTTTCCCCCGCTGTTTCCGTCCCCATACACACGGGCACTGGTTTGCGGGTTTCCCTCGCCCGACCGCTAACCGCACCGGTCTTGTATGTGGGTCCACCTCTCCACACGGTCCCGGTACTCACAGGCACATGTGCTGGCTGCTGTCATGCTGCAGCCACTCGTACCGGCTTCCTCCAGCGTGGGCTAACGGGTCCACGCCGTCTCCGTACTTCCAGCGCCCTGGACCCATCTAATACTTTAACCAAAGGATTAACAAACAGATTTTTATGAAAAAAACCCTATTTTTAGGTCTACACCATTTTCCCACATACCTATAATAAGGGTCATAGTAACATAGCAATTAGGTGCAGGAGCAGGCCATTCAGCCCCTCGAGCCTGCACCGCCACTCAATTCAATGGGGTCCGTGGGGTTGTACCCGATTCGTCGGGATCTTGCTGTGTAGCCGGTCAAAACCGGCTCCAACGCTCTCAGCGCTCCTAGCTGCTCGTGTATCTCAGACCGCTGGGACCGACCCCGGTACTCACGGTACTGGTCCCTCGCGGTCGTTGCAGCCGGTCAACCCCACTCCATTGCCCTCAGTTCTGGGCGCTCCCGCTGTCTGGAAACTTAAACCGCTGGGACCGACCCCGGTACTTACGGTACTGGTCCCTCGCGGTCGTTTGCAGCCGGTCAACCCCACTCCAATGTCCTCAGTTCTGTGAGCCTTGGCGCTGGCCGCTAGCGCTGCTCCAAGTCAGACTCGCTTGAGACTGGCATACTTTGTACTTGCGTCTTTGCTTTTCTGCCCGCCCGGCCGAGAAGTGAATTTTTCCCCCGGTGCGGGAGCGAAGTCGGGCACAGGTGTTTTCCTCTCCGGAAATCGGTGTGCCGTTGCTGCTCCTGCCGGCTGCCCGCACTCCGCGGCTCTCCCCCGCCAGGTTTCTGCAGCCTTCATGGACCCGGTCCATGTCTCCACCTAAAAGGTAAGTGGAAGGAACACAGAGTCTCTTACCTGCTGTTCCCGACTTTCAAATTCTCCCGCTGGTGAACGTCGTTCCCTGCGTGTCGGGTGCGAACCGCTCGGACCGACCCCGGTGTTCACGGGACTGGTCCCTCGCGGCAGTTCCGCAGTCGGTAAAACCGGCTGTTCCCTCAGCCCTGCCCGCTCCCGGCTGCTCGTAGGGACGCCTCGGACCAACCCCGGTACTTACCGTCGGAAGAAGGGTTTCGGCCCGAAACGTCCCCACTTCCTTTGCTCCATAGATGCCGCTGCACCCGCTGAGCTTCTCCTGTGTACCCCCGGTACTTACAGCACTGGTCCCTCGTTGCTCTCTGTCCTGCAGCCTCGGCGCTGGCCGCTAGCGACTGCTCCAAGCCAGTCTCGCTGGAGACTGGCACAGGGGACGTCTTTGCTTCGCTTCCCGCCCGGCGGAGAAGTGAATTTTGCCGGTGCGGGAGCGAAGTCGGGCACAGGTTTTTCTTCTCCGGGAAATTGGTGCCGTTGCTGCTGCTGCCGGCTGCCCGCACTCCGCTGTTCTCCCCCGCCAGCTTTCCGCAGCCTTCATGGATCCGGTCCATGTCTCCACCTAAAAGGTAAGTGGAAAGGAGCGCAGAGTCTCTTACCTGCTGTTCCCGACTTTCAAATTCTCCCGCTGGGGAACGTCGTTCCCCCTGTGTGACTCGTCGCAATGCGTGTAGCGATATGGCACGCGTGCGTTGGAAGCGGGTTCTTCACGTAGTCACTCACGTGACTCCGAAGTAAAATCATTTTTATAGCATTAATTCTTCCAAGCATTGAAATGGGGATTGTTTTCCAGTATTGAATATTCTTATGTAGTTTATTCAGTAAGGGTGGGAAATTTAGTTTAAATAAAGAAGTATATGTCTTAGTTACATAGATTCCTAAGTATTTAAATTTATCTTTAACTATTTTAAAAGGGGATGTTGTATTGTATGTAAATTGAAGTTTGTTATTGGCATGATTTCGCTGTTATTCCAATTAATTCTATATACTGAGAACTGACCAAATTGAGTTATTAGATTTAATAGGTTTGGAATACTAGTTTCTAACTTTGTAATATATATTAGTGCATCATCTGTATATAAGGAGATTGTATTCCTTGTGTCTCTAGTATTGTATCCAAATATTCCTGGATGGTTTCTAACGATTTCTGCTAGGGGTTCGATTGCAAGAGCAAATAATAGTGGGGAAAGTGAACATCCTTGTCTACAGCCTCTAGAGAGATTAAATTTAGTTGATAACATTTTGTTTGTTAATATTCTAGCTGTTGGATTAGAATATAACAATTTAACCCATGTAGAGTACTTCTCTCCTAGTTGAAATTTTTCCATCACTGAAAATAAATATGGCCATTCTACCTGGTCAAATGCTTTTTCAGCATCTAATGAGATAATTGCTAGATCTGCATTAGGGATTCTATTGGAGTATATAATATTAAATAATCTTCTCAGATTATAAAATTAATACCGTTTGGGGATAAACCCTGTTTGGTCGGGATGTATTAATTTGCTGATCACTAAGCTCAATCTATTAGATAGAATTTTAGTTAATATTTTCTGATCAGTATTTAAGAGTGCTATAGCTCTGTATAAACCTGGGTCTTCAAGATCCTTGTCCGTTTTTGGTATGAGTATGATTGTAGATTCATTTAGAGTTTCTGGGAGTTTCTGTTGAGTATAAGCTTATTTGTACATTGTCTGTAGGCGTGGGGAAAGCAAATCATAAAATATTTTATAAAATTTATAATTTAGACCATCGTGGCCTGCAGACTTTCTGTTTTTAAAGATTTGATTGACTCTTCGATGTCTTTTATCATAATTTCAGCCCCTAATAATTCTCTCTCTTTCTGATCTAGACCCGCAAGCTTACAATTCTGTAAAAATGTTTCCATTCCCGTTGATTGTTCTGTTATTTTAGATGAATACAATTTTTGGTAGTATTGTAGAAATCTATCATTAATATCTTTAGGCAGTGTTAATGTTTCTCCCTTGTCTGTTCTAATTTTGTATATTGTTTTTTCCCCGTCCAATTTGAGAAGTTGACGCGTTAATATTTTTTGTGGTTTATCACCAAATTCAAAATTTAATTGTTTTGTATGTTGATAAACTTTTATAACTTGGTCTGAATATATCGTGTTTAATTTATATTTCAGTACTGCAATTTTATTGTGTTTCATTGTGGATGGTGCTGCTGCATTTTCTGTGTCTAATTGCTTTATTTCCATTTCCAGTTTCTGTTGTTTGGCCCTATTCTCTTTATTAAAAAATGATTGGGAAGAAATTAATGCTCCTCGTACAAATGCTTTAAATGTTTCCCAAAGAAGGGAAGCAGAGATTTCAGGGCTATCGTTAGCCTCAAAAAACATTTTAATCTGTTTTTCTTTATTCATTACATAACTTATCTTTTAAGATTTGGGGATTAAATCTCCATTGTGACTGTCTCTACCATTCCATTTAGTTTGATCATAAATGTTAATGGAGCGTGGTCTGAGATTATGATGTTATGATATTGCGAGTTATAGGTAAATGGGATAAGTTTTGAATCTACTAAAAAATAGTCTATCCTTGAGTAAGTTTTGTGTGCTGGTGAGTAAAATGAATATTCTTGGCCCGATGGATTTTCAATTCTCCAAACGCCCTTAATATTAGTAGTATTAATGTATGAATTTAAAAATTCACTTGATCGAGATTTTAGTTTTCTTTGAGTTGATGATCTATCCAAACAAGCATCCAATGTACAATTTAAATCTCCACCGATTATTAAGTTTTGTTGTGTACATTCAAGTCAAGTCAAGTCAAGTCAAGTTTATTTGTCACATACACATACGAGATGTGCAGTGAAATGAAAGTGGCAATGCTCGCAGACTTTTGTGCAAAGGACAAACAACAAAACAACCAAACAAATTATAAACACAATCATAACACACATATTCTTTTACATAATAAATAATGGAAGGAAAAACGTTCAGTAGAGTTAGTCCCTGGTGAGATGGGCGGTTACAGTCCGAATTGCCTCTGGGAAGAAATTCCTTCTCAACCTCTCCGTTCTCACCGCATGGCAACGGAGGCGTTTGCCTGACCGTAGCAGCTGGAACAGTCCGTTGCAGGGGTGGAAGGGGTCTCCCATGATTGTATTTGGTCTGGAGTTGCACCTCCTGTTGTATAGTTCCTGCAGGGGGGCGAGTGAAGTTCCCATAGTGCGTTCGGCCGAACGCACTACCCTCTGCAGAGCCTTATGTCCTTGGCAGAGCAATTCCCAAACCAGATGGTAATGTTCCCGGACAAGATGCTTTCCACCGCCGCTGCGTAGAAGCACTGGAGGATGCTCGGAGCCACTCTGAATTTTATATGTTTCTATAATATCCCCAATATCCTTATCCTTCCCAATTCCAGCCCAGTCGACCCATTCTTTCATGATATGTCAGTCCCGCCATCCCGGGAATTAACCTGGCTAACCTACGCTGCACTCCCCCAATAGCAAGAATGTCCTTTCTCAAATTAGTAAAGGTACAGCAGTGTGAAAAATCACACCTCCAGATTCAGGGACAGTTTCTTTCCAGCAGTTATCAGGCAACTGAATCACCCTACCACAACCAGATAGCAGTGCTGAACTACTATCTACCTCTTTGGTGACCCTCGGACTATCCTTGATCGGACTTTGCTGGCTTTATCTTGCAGTAAACGTTATTCCCTTACCAAGTATCTATACACTGTAAATGGCTCGATTGTAATCATGCATTGTCTTTCTGCTGACTGTTATTAGCACGTGACAAAAAGCATTTCTCTGTACACGTGACAATAAACTCAACTGAACAGAGTTCCTTGTATCTAACACTTGAGTCCAGTTGGTTATAACTACAGTGATGGTCATTTGGTGAAGCGGTTTATTCTCTTCTGGGCCGGCCTTCCATTCATAAGATCGCATGTTTGTAAACCATCATAATCAGAGGTGACCTCATAATGTGTCTGGCCGGCGAAGTCAGTGAACTGCATCCGTAACCATGAGAGACGGGCTGCATTCTATCTGTCAACTTGATAAACTGGCTCCATTTCATCTGTCAACTTGAAGTGGGTGCACCATACCCATTCTGCCAGGCATTGAAACAGCTGGTAGCTACTAGAGGTCGAACTCTAACTTTCACGGTGTGGATCAATAGGCCAAGCAAGGAGTTTTGAGAATGCCGGTGAAAAAGGACAGTGCCACGCAGACTTACAAGAGGAGATTTAAGGTAGATCTGAATCTGTTAATAGACCAAGATAAAAGGTGGAGTGATTCAGCGGGTCTTATTCTTAAACTGTGACTCCCAGTTCTGGACTCCCCCTACATTGGGAACATAGGGACATAGGGCTCTTCTGCCACATCTGAGCTTTTCTTTGTGGGTGAGAATCCTATTCATCCAGTAACAATCCTTTTTATATCCACTGTTGGTGCAACAACTCTCTGGGCTTCTCTACTCCACTGGCCCACTCAAACCGTAAGGGTCTTGACCTGAAACAACTAATGTTAGGGAGCATCTCTAGAGAACATGGATAGGTGACGTTTCACAGAGTGCTGGAGTAATTCATCTGGTCAGGCAGCATCGCTGGAGAACATGGATAGGTGACGCTTCACAGAGTACTGGAGTATCTCAGCGGGTCAAGCGATGTCGGAAAGAAGGGGATGAATATTCTGCAGCGTGACTTTCGAGAGCTCAGAAAAATGCTGAAAAGCAGGACCTCCAGTGTTGTTATCTCTGGTTTGCTTCCAGTTTCTCATGCTGAATGAATGTCCTATGCTGAATGAATGGAGCTTGTACACTCTGGAGTTTAAAAGAATGAGAGGGGATCCTATTGAAACATATACGACTGTTAAGGGTTTGGACAAGCTAGAGGCAGGAAACATGATCCCAATGTTGGGGGTGTCCAGAACCAGGGTCCACAGGGTAAGCCATTCAGATTAGAGAGTTGTGATTCTGTGGAATTCTCTGCCTCAAAGGGCTGCAGAGGCCGATCTCTGGATGCTTTAAAGAGAGAGCTAGATAGGGCTCATAAAAATAGCGGAGTCAGGAGATAAGGGGAGAAGGCAGGAACGGGTTACTGATTGAGGATGATCAGCCATGATCATATTGAATGGCGGTGTTGGCGCGATGGGCTGAATGGCCTACTCCTGTACCTATTGTCTATTGTCTATTGTCTCCGTGGGCCAAAGGACTTGTTGCCACACTGTATCTCAAAACAAAAACACGAGATTTAATATTGTTTGCCTTTTATTTCTTGACAGATCTAACTATGATTAAGACAACCCCTTATCCCCTGTGTGGTTCAAATTAAGGGGTGTAATTGCCTTAGACCCTCCCCCACCTGCCCTTCACTTCTGGAGTAATAGAATCAAGCTCATAACTTTTGGAAACATCTTCCTTTAGTTTAGTTTCTACAAGTGGGGGTTAATTCAATGCAGATTTAACTTTCTCCTGTGAAGCATTATCTTGTCCATCACTCGGGTTTCATCAACATATTTCATTTCTTGCACTTTCAACAGTTTCATGTTGACAGCAAAGTTGGAGCTTGTGTACATTGGCAATGTAGCTCTTTCATATAAGCAAGACACCAGCCAGACCATGAAGGAACAGAGTGCTGGAGTAACTCAGCGGGTTGGGCAGCATCTATGGAGAACGTGGGTGGGTGGCGTTTTGGTTCACTACCCTTCTTCAGGACCAGACATCAACGAGTGCTGGACTCACCATAACGAAGAAACATAGAAAATAGGTACAGGAGTAGGCCATTCAGCCCTTCGAGCCAGTACCGCCTTTCAATATGATCATGGCTGATCATCCAAAATCCATACCCCGTTCCTGCTCTCTCACCATATCCCTTGATTCTGTTAGCCCTAAGCGCCACATCCAACTCTCTCTTGAAAACATCCAGTGAATTGGCCTCCACTGCCTTCTGTGGCAGAGAATTCCGCAGATTTTCTGCATTAAAATATTTTCCCTCTGAGTCCTAAATGGCCTAACCCTTATTCTTAAACTGTGAGCACTGGTTCTGGACTCCCCCAACATCGAGAACACAGTTCCTGCATCTAGCCTTCACTCCACAGAGTAATTAAAATGTCAGTGCAAACCCGCAGAATCAGGTGACTTACAAGAGGCGATTTAAGGTCGATCTGAATCTGTTAATAGACCTAGATAAAAGGTGGAGTGACTCAGCGGGTTTTATTCTTAAACTGTGACCCCTAGTTCTGGACTCCCCCTACATTGGGAACATAGGGTCCTAGGGCTCTTCTTCCACCTCTGAGCTTTTCTTTGTGGGAGAGAATCCTATCCATCCAGTGACAATCCTATCTCCAGTCTCCAACATTCGCCCACCTCTCCCCTCCCCCCGCCCATACCCAGCCTTCTACCCTCTCTGGACCTTTTAATATCCACTGTTGGTGCAATAACTGTCTTGGCTTCTCTACTCCACTGGCCCACTCAGACCGGAAGGGTCTTACCTGATACGACAAATATTAGGGAGCATCTCTGGAGAACATGGATAGGTGACGTTTCACAGAGTGCTAGAGTAATTGAGCAGATCAAACGATGTCGGAAAGAAGGGGATGAATATTCTGCAGCGTGACTTTAGAGAGCTCGGAAAAATGCTGAAAAGCAGGACCTCCAGTGTTGTTATCTCTGGTTTGCTTCCAGTTCCTCATGCTGTCGAGAGCAGGAACAGGGAGATACGGGACCTGAATGTGTGGCTGAGGAACTGGTGCAAGGGGCAGGGATTTAGATTCTTAGATCACTGGGATCTGTTTTGGAGTAAGGGGGAACTGTGCAAAGGGGATGAATTGCACCATAACAGGTGTGGGTCCAGCTTTCTGGCAGGCAGGTTTGCCACTGCTACACGGGTGGTTTTAAACTGAATAAGTGGGGTGGGGTGTCAAATAGGACGGAGTTAAATGAAAAGAAAGGGATGGTTAATGACCCCAGAATTAACGGTAAAGGAAGCTCACAAAGGGATAGGAGCGTATGGCCAAGTGTAATAGGGATCTGTAGAGATTGCGTTGGTGACTGTGGACCGCAGCAAGTCTATTTCCCTATTGTGGGAAAATCAGATTGGTTCAGGACCCCGAGAATGAGAGTTTGTAGAATGCCTCCGAGATGGATTCTTAGAGCATCTTGTAATGGAGCCGACCAGAGAAAAGGCAATTCTGGATTTAGTGTTGTCCAATGAACCAGATATGATAAGAAAACTCGAGGTAAAGGAACCGCTTGGAGGTAATGATCATAATATGATTAGTTTAAATCTGCAATTTGAGAAGGAGAATGTTAAATTGGAAGTGGCAGCGACGCAGTTGAACAAAGCGGACTATGAAGGCATGCGAGGGGAGCTGGCCAAGGTAGACTGGAAAGGGATCCTAGCAGGAATTATGGTGGAACAGCAATGGCAAGAAAAACAGACAGACTTTTGTCCGAGGCTGCCAACATGCGGCGCCCCTAGTGGCCAATGAGTTGTTCCTTCTCCATTTGGCTCATCAAGTCCTCTCCATCATTCAATCATATCTGGATAGGCATGGCTTAGAACATCAGAACAACCCTCTGCCACTGCCACTGATTTTTCAGGGACTACAAAGGGAAAATGCCCTCCAGTAATCCCTCTGCGTGCTTTATATCTGTCTGTTACGGTGTTCAGATTTGTCAAGTATTGAATTGCATTCCAACAGTGGAGTCTTTAGGTTTATAGAGTTAAGTGTGAAACTGATAAAGCAGAAGTATTTTTGTGCCAGGAACAAACTACACACACTTTGACAACAAGGTAGTGTGGCTCAGCAGTAGAGTTGCTGCTTCACAGCGCTGGAGACCCGGGTGCTGTCTGTACACAGTTTGTACGTTCTCCCCGTGACCCACATGGGTTTTCTCCGGGTGCTTTGGTTTCCTCCCACACTCCAAAGACGTACAGGTTTGTAGGTTGATTGGCTTTGGTAAAATGTTCGCAGTGTGTAGGATAGTGTGGGTGTGCAAGTGAATACTGGTTGGCGTGGACATCGGTGGTGGGGAAGATGCTGGAGCCAATTATAAAATATGAAATAGCGGCACATTTGGATAGCAGTAACATGATCCCATATAGCAGATTAGTGCACAAAATTAGGGCATATGTTATTGGGGGTAGAGTGCTGACATGGATAGAAAATTGGTTGGCAGACTGGAAACAAAGAGTGGGGATTAACGGGTCCCTTTCAGATTGGCAAGCAGTGACTATTGGGGTACCGCAAGGCTCGGTGCTGGAACCGCAGCTATTTACTATATTCATCAATGATTTGGATGAAAGTATTCAAAGTAATATTAGCAAATTTGCAGATGACACAAAGCTGTGTTGCAGTGTTATCCATTTTACTATCAAAAACACGAAGGTAGATTACTATTTAAAGGCATCAAGTTGGGAACAGGGGAAGTACAACGGGATCTGGGGGGTCCTTGTTCATAAGTCTATGAAAGTAAGCATGCAGGTAAAGCAGGCAGTGAAAAAAGCGAATGGCATGTTGGCCTTTTTAATTCAATTCAATTCAATTCAAAGCACTTTATTCGTCCCCGGGGGGCGATTTAAAAGGGCGCATTACAGTAGCTTTTTAAAAAGGACACAATCAACAAACATAAGCAGCACGTATACTGCACAATCAACCAGCACACGCATTTCACAGACACACTGCACAATCACACAACACACACCGCACATCAACATTCAACACATAGCAATAGTTTTTAAAGTGCTTCCTAAGTGCTTCAATTAAAAAGTGCATATAGAAGGTTATTTCATTTCATATGTTCATGAGTCTGTGATCAGCATTAAAAAGCTGGACAGCCCTGGGGATGAAGGTTGCCTTCCTCCTCTGTGTCCGGCAACCCGGACAGCGGAGTCTGTGTCCTGAGGGGATCCACTCAAACTCAGGAAACAGGATGTGAGAGGGGTCCTGAAGAATCCTGCGTGTTAACTTTACAGGCTGTTGGTCGCATAGGGCAGTGAGAGTTCGGACGGGCTGCTCAATGATTTTTGAGCAGACCTTGACCACATTCAACAGGCGGTTTCTATTTTGCAGGGTGATGGAGTGGAACCAGCTAGCGAAAGAGAAGGTTATTACATTTTCAATGAATGCGTAGTAGAATGTAGTGAGAATGTCTTTGTTAATCCCAAATGACTTCAGCTTCCTGAGTAGGTACTGTCTCTGATGGCACTTTTTAAGGATTTCCTCTATGTTAGAGGAAAACCTTAGCAGGTTGTCGAAGGCTGTTCCTAGGTAATTTTATACCTCCACTATCTCCACTGGCTCCTGCTGGATGATAGTGGTGGCTGCCTCAGCCATCTGTCTCTGTTGGGGGGAAAAAGTCACAATCATGTCCTTAGTTTTGCTTATATTTAGCTCAAGACAAGACTTTTCACACCATACTATAACGTCCTGCAGGGCTGAGCTGTGATGTTGTGTGTGGCTGGGAAGAAGAGACAGGAGAACTGTGTCATCAGCAAATTTTACAAAGTGGCAGTTTGGCTGGGTGGATCTGCAGTCATCAGTGTAGAGAATGAAGAGAAGTGGGGAGAGGACACAGCCTTGTGGAGAGCTAGTGAAGGTGAAGAGGGTGTCGGACAAGGTGTGGTTCACAGGTTAGTAGAGCTAGTTGCGGGAGCGCCCGACTCCCATCTTGGGCCGCTGTTGCACTGCTGGCGTAATGCCGCGCCTGCGCACTGAGCGGGTTATTCACGTAGTCACTCACGTGACTCCGAAGTAAAATTAATATTATATACTCCAATAGAATAGTAAGATTAATCGAGAACTTACCAGTTTGAAGTTTGATCTTTATTTTATGAGGAGGAACGTTGAGGGAATACGTGAAGAACCCCGCTTACGACGCATGCGTGTCATCCTTCAATGCAGCGGTGTGAGGTCACAGATACACTATAATGACCTAAGATAGTAAGATTATTAAAGAGATACAAGTTTCAGATATGACCATATGAGGGTGGGAGCGGAGGGCACATATTCCCTCAACGTTCCTCCTCATAAAATAAAGATCAAACTTCAAACTGGTAAGTTTTCGTTTAATCTTACTATTTTACTTCGGAGTCACGTGAGTGACTACGTAAAGATTTCAAAGCTCTGTGACCTCATGCCGTGGAACGAGTCCATGCTTCACAGTTGCCTTGGTAGTTTGGGAGAAATTGTTACTGATATTCAAGAAATACATTCATACCAATTTTTAAACGTAAATGATAAATAATATTATAAACCTAAACCTTGTAAACTTCAGGTATAAATTATATAGAACTTAAAATGTTCCCTCGCGAAAACGTTCCTTCATTCCTAACTGGTTTGTTGTAAAATCTCTGAAACGTTTTCTCTGATGACCATCCTGCAGTCCTGAGGATTTGGTCCATCGATACCTCAAGGCGATTAGCTGCCGATGCAGCTGCAGCCCTGGTGGAGTGAGATTTGAATACATAGTGTCCACTCCCGCCTTTATTAAGCCATATCTCAGCCACCGCGAAATGGTCTGAGTCGAGACTCTATGGTATGGCTTCTTATGGCTGATCAAAAGAGCCTTTTCATTGCCTCTGATAGCCTTTGTTCTGTTAATATATAACACAATGTGTTTCACTACACAGAGGCGTTCGTCCTCCCGATAGGCTATGAATTCTATGACCTGACCCACTGATCCTGGTCGATTTTGCTTAATAAGGTCCTGGATCACAAATATCAGACTTCCTGTCGCCACAGTCAAGCTATCCAATCTTAATTTCTGCAATGACTGGACCCTTTGCGCTGTGACCAGCGCCATTAGCATTACCATTTTCATAGTGAGTTGGTACAGAGTTAAAGCTGTAGCCGGCGACCAATCCCTAGCATGGTTAGGACCACACTCACATCCCAGATTTGGCTGTATCTAGACCTTGGTGGGTTGGTGTTAAAGATGCCTCGTAACAGTTTTACTACTAGAGGATGTGAGCCCACAGCCTGTCTTTCTGTGCCTTGCCATAAATAACTCGACAATGCACTTCTAGCACTATTCCATCGTTGACGGTCGATCCAGCTCAAGGTTTTTCAAGTGAGTGCCCTCGAGTTTGAAGGTCGACGACAGTCGCTGAAAAGTAACGCTGATCAGTGGGACAGGTCCTTAACTCAGTTCGCTGATGATGTATTAATATATAACTCTCATGCCAACTGTAAGTATAGCCATAAAGGCGTTGCTTGCCGAGATGAATGATACTTTTCAGTTAGATTTTGCTGTCTAAGCAATGCCAAAGCTGGTTTAAGAATTTTTGTAAATAATGTAGGGACTGACGTTAGCCCGTTTGGTAGCGCCTTGTATTGCCAAAGCTGTCCCATCCAGTTAAATTTCAAAAAACCGCCTGTGTTCAACTCTGATGGGTACCGTATAGTAAGCATCTTGAAGATCAATACTTGCCATAAAGTAGCCCGCTAAAACTACCTCTGTAGCAGTGCTAAAAATATCAATTTTAAAATGAACATATTGCACAAAATTGATAAGCGTTGATAAATCAATAATAATACGGCAACCCCCATCTTTCTTATGTCTAATAAATATGTTTGAGACAAATTCCTGTTGTTCATGTTTGGTCATTTCAATTACTCTTTTAGTGAACAACCTTTGTAGTTCTATGTGAGCTTTAGCATGTTCTAATTTGGTAAGCATGTATATTCTGTCCGGTGTATGTTGTACTGGAGGGTTTCGTATGAGTATAAACTCTATCAGATATCCCTTAATACTGCTAAGGATATATCTGTCCATAGTTATATTACACCATGCTTCCAAATGAAATTGCAACCTCCCTCCAACTTCCGTGTTCCTTATTAATTCTGGAGGCACAGACCCACCTACCTCCATGGTTATCGGTGGAAATTTAGTTACTTTCTTGGTTTCAACCGTGGTTGCGGAGGGCCTTGAGGTTGAGGGTGGGGTAGATGTTGAAGTGGAGGCTTGCGCATCTTCCACAGTGGGCGTCCCGGGCCAACCCCTAAAAAAGGACGCTGCTGCTGGTTACCTCTGGCCTCTCTCCAATTTCTCGTACTATAAGAATAAGTACTACCTTTTTTAGGAGGCCCACAAGGTTGATATCGTTTGCCAAGATATACTTGGGCCGCTCTGATTAGGCACAAAGTCTTGGCCTCCTCTTCAAATCTTTGACCTGTGTCGACAGGTCACCCCCAAACAACAGGGTTTGGGGTTTTATTGCTTTTTGCTTGCACAGGATTGCAAACTTTGGATCCAGAGCTGGCTGAATAGCCCCCTTCCTAATATTATTAAGTTCAAATTGAACGTTGCAAAAAGCATCTTTATGGTCAGTGACACCTTTGCCACTGTGGCTATTGTCCATATCCTGGAGCCTGCCACTCTGGAGAAGTTCCTCCAACAACCGCTCCTGCCGACCTTCGTGCTCTCGGGCACTAGTCGCACGCGGTTTTTGCCGCAGCCGGTCCCCATGCCTACGGGCACTGGTCGCTCCCGGCCGCCCCATATAATTATGCCGTTGCTCGCAGTCCCGGTACTCCCCGGCACCTGTCGCTGACGGCCGAACCTGCTGCAGCCACTCGTACCGGTTTCCCAGCTCCGCGAACGTGGCCGCTGCTGGCTGCGCTATATCTTGCAGCTGCTCATCCTCACTCCGGTATCGGTAAGTATTATCCGGAGGCTGTTTCTCCACATCACCTTCACAGTGATGTCTTTATTAACACTGGCAGCCATCCTGGCCTCGAGATCCTTCCCAGTTTGTTCTTGTTGGAAGTACTGGCCCACCATGTCCAGCAACTTGTTTTTCTCTCCTTCAACAGGAGAAGGTGACTCCATCTCCTGCTCAGATTGTGACCAGGTCAGACCTTCAATACCCTCCTCAGAGGAGTCTGACATATCATGCAGCCCTTTATGGGACACTGCTGTGGGTCTTGCATCTTGCCCACTGTGGCTATCCTCCATATCCCGAAGCCTGCCATTCTGGAGAATTTCCTCCAGCAACCGCTCCAGCCGACTTCCGTGCTCTCGGGCACTAGTCGATCGCGGGTGCTTTAATATATCCGACCGCTCCTGCCGACCTTGGTGCTCTCGGGCACTAGTCGCAACGCGGTATTTCCCGCAGCCAGTCCCCATGCCTACGGGCACTGGTCGCTCCCGGCCGCCCGATATAACTATGCCGCTCCTTGCGGTCCCAGTACTCACAGGCACCTGCTGGCGGCTGATCATCCTGCAGCCACTCGTACCGGCTTTCCAGATCCCTGCTCCGGTACTGGTAGGTTTTATCCAGTGACTGCTCCAAATCCACATCACTTTCACAGTGATGTAGTTTTCTCTTTGCCTTCCCGCACGGCCGAGAAGTTGATTTTGCCGTTGCGGGAATAAGTCAGGCACAGCTGACTCCTCCATCCGAGACTCCTGTGCCTCCTAACTTACTTCCTGCACCTTCTTCGCAGCCTTCCTTCGCGTTACTCTGTCCATTCCTAGAAATTCAGAATGCAGTCCAACAACCCTGTTAATTCCAACCACTGGAACCACCCCCGGTGCTCACGCACTGGTCCCTCGTGGTTGTTCTGCAGCCGGTCAAACCGGCACCAATGCCCTCAGCACACTGGCCGCTCCTGGCTGCTCGCCATCGCCGCTGGGACCGACACTGGTGCTTACAGCACTGGTCCCTCGCGGTCTTCTGCAGCCGTTAAACCCAGCACCAATGCCCCCAGCACTGGCCGCTCCTGGCTGCTCGTTCTAGCCGCTGGGACCGACACTCGTGCTTACAGCACTGGTCCCTCGCGGTCTTCTGCAGCCGTTAAAACGAGCACCAATGCCCCCAGCACTGGCCGCTCCCGGCTGCTCGTTCTAGCCGCTGGGACCGACACTGGTGCTCACAGCACTGGTCCCTCACGGTCGTCTGCAGCCGGTAAAAACCCGCAGCAATGCCCCAAGCATAGGCCACTCCCGGCTGCTCGTAGGGAATTCAACCCCTCTGACCAACCCCGTACTCACGGTACTGGTCGCTCGCCCCGGTCCTCCAGCCGCTTCAATCGGCTCCGATGTCGCTAGCGACTGCATCCAACCCAGACTCGCCTGAGTCTGGAAACCCGGGACGTGTTGCTTCGCTTCCCGCCCGGCAGAAGTGAATCTTGCCGGTGTGGGGAGCGACGTCGGGCACAGCTGTTTCCTCTCCGGAGGATTCGCGTGCCGTCGGTTGCTGCTGGTGTTGCTGGCTGCCCGCTGTCTCCACGGTTCTCCCCTCCAGCTGTCCCGCAGCTTCTTCATCCTGCAGTTTCCTACCTGCAAAGTAAGTGGCAAAAATGTTGCAGTCTCTTACCTGCTTGTTTCGATTTACCTCTAGGGAGACGTCCTCTCCCATGTCTGGCTCGCGCAATGTGTGTAGCGATATGACACGCATGCGTCGTAAGCGGGGTTCTTCACGTAGTCACTCACGTGACTCCGAAGTAAAATTCCTAATGCAGATCTAGCAATTATCTCGTTAGATGCTGAAAAAGCATTTGACCAGGTAGAATGGCCATATTTATTTTCGGTGATGGAAAATTTTCAACTAGGAGAGAAGTACTGTACATGGGTTACATTGTTATATTCTAATCCAACAGCTAGAATATTGACACACACAATGTTATCAACTAAATGTAATCTCTCTAGAGGCTGTAGACAAGGATGTTCACTATCCCCACTATTATTTGCTCTTGCTATCGAACCCCTAGCAGAAATCGTTAGAAACCATCCAGGAATATTTAGATACAATACTAGAGACACAAGGAATAAAATCTCCTTATATGCAGATGATGTACTAATATATATTACAAAGTTAGAAACTAGTATTCCACACCTATTAAATCTAATAACTCAATTTGGTCAGTTATCGGGATATAGAATTAATTTATAATCTAATAACCTGTTTAACATATTCCAGAGCAACATGACTTTAGGCCATGAAAAAACACCCGACATTTCCAGGTAGTTATGCCCAGTGTTAGTAATAATGATGCTTCCTGTGTATTCCATCTTCCTCCACAGCTGGAGATGGAATTGGTAACACACCATCCTAGTGCATAGCATGCATATGTAGGACCATAGACTGGTTGCTGACAATGATAGGATTGGAGCAAGGCCCAATGTTATCTTTCCACCATTTAGTTCCAATATGGCTTCTGTATGGCTTCATCATTCTATCAAAATGATCACCATTAATTTTAAGAGCTCATATTTTGGCCCTCTGTAAATCTTTATAATGTAAGGGTCTGAATTATGTGGCTGGAAACCATATTCCCAGTACCACCTGTTGCCAAAATTCTTGCTACCAGTCTGATGGATGGTTTATCCTCATGTTAATAATTTTGCTGTATGCCTTTATTAAGGTTGTAACCTCTGTTGGCAAAGTTACTGACATGAGGAACTGAGTTATTGGTGAACCGCAAATAATCCTTTTAGTTTGAAGGCTTTAATTTTGATTTAATTGGATGGATAATGAATCCTAGTTTCCAATAATTGTTAAGTGGCTGTTACCGTTTGTTCAGCCCGTCCTAAGTTCCCGCACAATTAGTATGCCATCCAAAGAAGCCATTACCATTGTGTGGCTGGTTGTTATATTTTGTAAATAACCTAGGTGCTAATGTAAACACATTAGGTAGTGCTCTATACTGCTAGAGCTGAGCCATCCAATTAGATAAAATAACATCCGTGGTCACCTGTTATGGGTACTGAAAATAGTAAGCATCCTTTGAATCAATGCTTGCCATTTTTGTTCTTAAAACGAATATACATAACAATAGAAAAGGTTTCCGTTCTTAACGAATATATCGTATTTTATTTATTTATGTATTTATTTATTTTTAATATATGGTCCCTAGATAAGGGACATATCAGATATTTAAACTGATAAACACCCAGATATTATGCTTGATCTTGGCCAAAGAGCCGAGATCTGATCTATGTTTGATGCGTCAAGCGCCATATCCTATTTTGTTAGGAAGGGAATGCGTAGATAATAATTTTTCCCTTACAATGCAGCTAAAACCCATCCGTTGCTGATGTCCAGTGTCTGTATCCCATATGACATATTTGGTAATTGGTGATTATGTCTGGATACGAGTAGATCGGCATCTGGTGTTCCATATCGTGTAGAAACATCAGCAAATACTATAGCCCAATATCCATTTGGTGTTCTCCTCCAAATTCCTCTCTCGATATATCAGCTGGACTAGAAGATTATGTGTTGTAAAATTCTATTGTGTATCCCCGGATATTGTTTATGATACGAGTGTCAAAAAATTAATATTCGATGTCTTCTCGCACCAACCTCCTTGCTTCCTTCTGGTTTTACTGTTTTCATCTGGATCCCTGAGGCCGTGTGTTGTGGGTGTACACATCTTCAGATATAGGGGCGATACCTTTGAGGATGATATTTGGTCGTTTAGATGAGCTCCAATTTGGCTTCATTGTCCAACTCCTTGACCTTCTAGATCGGTCACCTCCAAATAAAAAAGATATTGCTAGGAGGTTTCGGGTTTACACAGGCCCGTGTCAATCCCGGTTGGATGTAACCAGATGCATAAATTGATTAGTTTAGTACATTCAGGGATTTACAATCCCCAGTGGCAAGTGACCGCTATGGTGTCAGCTAATGTTAGTTAGAAAACATATGGTCTATGCTGGCTTCTAACCTGGTTTGTAGATCTTTCCCAGTTAACTTTACTCACTGCTGTACTGTTGTTCCCCCTGAAACATAGACAGACATTCCCGTGTGACTTCCCAGATGGGAATGGAATTTGTCAGTAAATTTTTTTGGACTGCTAAATCCTTCAGTCACAACATAAATATTCCTGTATTTCTATCAGGAAAAGACCAATAATGCACTCTATGTACTTTGTGACTTAGAAAAAGCATTACCTCATTATTACAGCTCTTACATCTGTTTACCTGTCCAGGGTTTGCCCTAGACTAGACCCCAGCACTCTTCTGACAAAAGAGTCTACTGGAGGGAGAGAAGCTTGATTTTATTTCGGAGTCACGTGAGTGACTACGTGAAGAACCCGTCCAGTACGCATTCGCTTCATTACGTTTCAGCAGGCAACAGCGGCAGGCGGGAGTCAGGGCTCCCGCTACAACCTGGAAGACGAAGCTTTAGGTAAGTACTTACCTTCACTCTAACAGCCCCTCGCGTCTGCTTGTTCCCCGTAGGACTGCAGTCCACGGACAGGGAGCTGTGCCGGTGCCACTCCACACGCAAGCGGCCCCCTTGGACTCCAGGGAAGGAGTGTTCCGTTTGCGGAAGGGGGGAAAGACACCACCAGGACCGCACACGCTGCGGTCCACGGACAGGGAGCTGTGCCGGTGCCGGTGCCACTCCACACAGGGGCGGCAACGGTGAGAGAGAGACCAGTCCCCGCTCGAGCCCATTCTCGCGGGGGCAGCAACGAGGGAGACCTGTCCCCGCACGACTCACCTTTATCCAGGGGGCAACAACGGTGCAGTCCTGCCCCCGCTCGGCTCCACGGAAGACCGTTCCATCGCGGGGGCAGCATCACCGCGGCAGGACCGCTAACCAGCGCTCCGCTCCCGACACTGCGCCAAGCCCAGCCCATCAGCGCCTCAGCAGCGGGCTGGGAAGAACGCCACGGAGGCGTCGGGCCGGTGGTTCCAACTGGTAGGACGGGACGTTTTTTCCATCCCCAGGTGGAAGGACAGCCGCCTGCACCTGCCCGCTCGACCACGGAGGAGCGTCTTCATTGCGGGGACAGCAACAGGCGGTAGGACCGCTTACCGGGCGGTCCGCTACCCCGACACCGCGACCGAGCCCAGCCCCGCTAGCGCCTGAGCAGCGGGCTGGATGTATATGCAAGAACCGGCCGGTGGTTCCGACATCGGACGGGGACGTCTCTCCAACCAGGAGGGGGAGAGACAGCCGCCTGAGCTGCAGGAGCGGCTCTTGGAGCAGGAACTCCAGCGAGATGCGCCCAGGAGGGGTGCTCTCGCAGAGGGAGGTCAGGCACTCCCTCCACAGTGTTTCTGCACTGTCCATTGCTCTCTCCTTCCCAGAGGAGCTTTGGTGACCAGGGCTGGGCTGGTCAAGAACAGGAGCAATGGCTGAAGATCTCGGGAGTATGCAAGGGTGCAGGAACAGGAAGAGCTGCTAGGTGTAGTGGACAGCTACGTGGGAACCCCCGTGAACGAGAGGATGAGTAACCAAAAACAGTAATTCCTATGCAACAGCACCCTACCGCATCCATCAGTCAACGTCTACCATATCGGACTGATGAAAGCTTGGGGCCGCATCTATCCACGAAAGTCTTCCTTAGACCAGGGCCCGGAGCAGACCCCCTGGAAAATGTGCCACCCCCCAACGTCACCGTCACGTCAGACGACGTGCAACATTCATTGGACCATAGGAAACAGAAGAATACCCACAACCATGGAGGTAGGTGGGTCTGGTCTTTCCACTGTACAGAGCAATAGTAACATGGGAGTCTATCACGAGTGATAGTATATACTCAATGGCATTAGTGAATACAATTCACACTAGAAAAATCCACCAGGTCAACATTCACCCCAGAGGGTTTTTTCCCCCCTCTTTGTTAAAGATAGGGACATCATGGGGAAACTTGAACCCTTGCAAATATATTCAAAAAACTAAACCCAAAAAAGATGGTGGATGTCATATCATCATTGACTTTATTTCACTAAATATGTCTGTTAAGTTTATACATTTCAAAATGGAACGGTTGTTACTGCCAAACAACCAAATTCCATAGAATACTTATGGCAAGCATTCTTCTTAAAGATGTTTACCATTTAGCATAATTCACTAGGATCATCACAGATACCTGAAATTTATCTGGATGCCGCAGCTATAGCAGTCTAAAGTGTTATCCAATGGGCTTACATCAGCCCAAGAGAGTTGGCCAGACATTAAAACCAGCTCTGGCAATATTCAGAAGACAAAACATATTATCATGGCTGGTCTTGGTGATATCCTATATGCTAGGTAGGGCCATGAATTTGATTTTGTTAATTGTTTAACTAACAAACAGTTATTTGGAACCTTGGGGTTTGTCTTGCATCCAGATACATCTAAGTTGAAGCCATCCTCTTTCTTGGACTATCTTGGGCTTCATAATTAATTCAGTCTACGTGACTATAATGTTGCCAAGAGACAACATAGTTGAATTGGCACAAACATGCAACAAATTAATGGTCAACAAACTACCAACTACTCGACAAGTAACAGAGTAACTGGGAAAATGGTAGCATTTCTGGCTACATAATTCGGACCTTAGTATCAAAAACGACATACAGGTCGTCATTGAGCGTCTCATGAAGTTACCCACTGAAGTAATATCAGAACGACAGTGGTGTGGTTACCACTTACACTGGGCATTAATTATCTAAAAATGTTTGGGTGAATTTTATGGATTTAAAGCACTTGCATGTACGGTTATAAATAGACTATATTACGGTGGTGGCCTACATTAACCATATGGGCGGCATAAAGTCGGTATCATGCGACAAGTTGGTCAACACAATTTGGCAATGGTGTGTCCAAAGACGTATTTGCCTATCAGCAACTTACCTGCCAGGTAAGCTAAATACAGTGACAGACAACAGGTCACATAAATTTAATGACAACATCGATTAGATGTTTTTATTAAAAAGTTTCACTAAAACTATCAAGCTATATGACACGCCAGATATCGATTATTTGCATCAACGCTAAATCGCCAGGTACCTATGTATGTCGCTTGGGAACCAGACCCTGAGGCAGCAGCAGCAAATGCGTTCGCGCTGGATTGGGGAAATTATTTGTCTATGCATTTCTTCCCTTCTGCCTCATCAGTCGGGGACTACGCACAGTACAAATGGACTCTGCTTCAGGTATTTTTGATAGTACCCGACTGGCCTACGCAGCCATGGTTCCCAATACTCCATGACATGGTTGTTGAAACTTCGATGGTATTCCCCAGTGACCCAGAATTATTAACACTCGGAGTCGTGCACAAGCCATCCGTGCCATGGGAAAATCAAGCTCCTGGGTTGCAGATTCTGCACAAACCACTTCTGGGACTGGGATTATCATAACGAACCGTCGACACCATGTCAGCATCACTCTGAACATCCACTGGACTACAGCACTTGTCCAGCATCAAGAGAAGTACTGCTTGGATACAGGGACCACCTACTCAACCGTTACAGTTACTACGTACTGGAATTCCTGGTGAACCTTCACCATGATAAAGGATTCGGCTACAGTACCATCAACACAGCTAGAATTGCCCTGTCTGCCTTTTCAAAACAGCTCCAGGACAACAGGCCATGGGGTCCCACTGGCTGGTGGTAAATCTATGAAGGGTATTACAACTCTAAACCCCTAGACCAGGTACACCCATATATGGGATGTCAGTGTGGTACTGCCATACCTCAGGGGATGCCCACCAGCCAGATCCCTCAACCTGAACCATCTATGCTCTAAACACACATGTTGATGGCACGTAGCTACACAGAGGGTCCAGTCACTACTCCTATTGCAACTGGACACCATGCTCACAGCTCCAGACCAGATCTCTATCATTGTCCAGGGAATGGTCAAACAGAGCAGACCAGGAACACCTAATCCATCGTGGAATCCGGGCTTACCCGCCAGAAACACGGTAATGTGCCATGACCTTATTATCCTACATAGACACAACCTAAATATTCGAGGGAGATGAAAAGCCTTGTGGGTCAGTCACAAAAAACCTTGTGGTCGGGTAACGAGCCATTTCGGGATGGCTCACGCAGGTACTAAAGCTGCTGGGATAAAACTAACATGTTCAAAGTTCATTCCACAGGACAAGCTTCCACGTCAACGGCAAAAAGAATGGACGTGCCTATAAACCACATCCTGGCTACAGCAGAATGGTGGGGGTAAAACGTTCAGATAATTTTTTTTATTATAAGCTGTTGACAAAACCTGTTTTATTTGCAGGAAAGATTCCAGTCTGCAAATATTTAAATTAAGCCCAGGGGAGCATTTTAAATTTCTTCATTGTTATTGTAAAAAATACCATTGTGTTTTTATACAAACAGATTCATTGGTTGATTACGATAACACACTTCCTCCCTCAAAGACTTTGGCAGTGATGTAGTAATAACTGTTACACGGTTTGAAATCACAGAGCTTTGAAATCTTCACGTAGTCACTCACGTGACTCCGAAGTAAAATAGTAAGATTAAACGAGAACTTACCAGTTTGAAGTTTGATCTGTATTTTATGAGGAGTTACGATGAGGGATTACGTGCCCTCCGCTCCCACCCTCATTAATATGGGTCAAAATTCATAAACTGATGTCTCCTTATCTTTACTATGTTTACTTCAATAACTGTGTCTATCTGTGATTCCACACTGCTGCTTTGAAGTATGGCGCGCATGCGTACTGGACTGGTTCTTCACGTAATCCCTCATCGTAACTCCTCATAAAATACAGATCAAACTTCAAACTGGTAAGTTCTCGTTTAATCTTACTATTATAGCCCTAAGGAAAAGTGCTGCTTCCTTCTCCCTAAGTCTGTCTTTTCCTCCAGCACTTCCCTGTAATAGTAGAAGTGAGATACAGCCCTGTATAAGGTGCTGCTATGGGACTTATCCACTCGAGGATGTGTTCTTCTTTTTTGGACCTGCATCGCTGCAAACGCGGTATGTTCTCGCAGGTGCAGGTCCCGCAGTGTCAACGCGTTGCAGTGCTCACGGGCACTGAGTCCCCTGTAGTGCCGTTGGCCTGCGGTGCTCCAAAGCGCGGTGCAGTGCTCACGGCACTGAGCCGCCCGTACTACAGTTAGCCTGCGGTGCTCCAACGCGGTTCAGTCCTCTCGGGGAGCTGGCCGCTCGCAACCGCGGGTATGGTGGGTTTTAACGCGGTGCAGTGCTCCCCACTGAGCCGCTGCTTCCCACTTGGGCCTGCACTGCTCCAACACGGTGCAGTCCTCTCGGGGAGCTGGCCGCTCGCAACCGCAGGTAAGGTGGTTTTAACGCTGTGCAGTGCTCCGCACTGAGCCGCTCCGTACTCACTTGGGCCTGCGGTGTTCCAACGCGGTGCAGTCCTCTCGGGGAACTGGCCGCTCGCGACGCAGGCCCAGCAGCTCCAACGCGTACCCGATGCTCACGGGCACCGACCATTCGCTGCTATTTTTAGTTTCTCAGCCCCACGGACCCATGTAGCGCTCCTTACACTGTAGGTCCCTGGACTGTTTTCAGAGTCATCAGATTGACGGCTCCCGAGTGCTCCACCGGTTGTTGGCGACCCGTACCCTTGCTGGAGCTGAAGTCGCACCGGCTCCCGCCAAGGGAGATTGTCGTGCCACCGGCCGTTGCTGGCTGCCTGCTCCTATATAGCAGCTCTCCCCCGCCAGCTTTCTACAGCCTTCCTGTAAACAAAGGTAAGTAAAAAAGAAACAAAGTTCCCTTACCTACTGTTGCAGGTTTCCAAAACCTGCCGTTTGGGAGGAACGTCCTTCCTCCCCCAATGACTCGTTGCAATGCGTGTAGCGATAATGACACGCAAGCATACTGGCGGGTTCTTCATGTAGTCACTCACGTGACTCCGAAGTAAAATTCAATGCAGATTTAACTTTCTCCTGTGAAGCATTATAGAAACATAGAAACAAAGAAAATAGGTGCAGGAGTGGGCCATTCGGTCCTTCGAGCCTGCACCGCCATTTAATATGATCATGACTGATCATCCAACTCAGTATCCTGTACCTGCCTTCTATCCATACCCCCTGATCCCTCTGGCCACAAGGGCCACATCTAACTCCCTCTTAAGTATAACCAATGAACTGGCCTCAACTACCTTTAGGGGAAGAGAGATCCAGAGATTCACCACTCTCTGCGTGAAAAATGTTTTTCTCATTTCGGTTCTAAAGGATTTCCCCTCTATCCTTAAGCTGTGACCCCTTGTCCTGGACTTCCCCATCATCGGGAACAATCTTCCTGCATCTATCTTGTCCATCACTCAGGTTCAATCAACATATTTCATTTCTTGCACTTTCAACAGTTTCATGTTGACAGCAAAGTTGGAGCTTGTGTGCATTGGCAATGTATCTCTTCCATATAAGGAAGATACCAGCCAGACCATGAAGGAACAGAGTGCTCTAGCCACTCAGTGGGTCGAGCAGCATCTATGGAGAACATGGGTGGGTGGCGTTTTGGTTCAGGACCCTTCTTCAGGACCAGACATGAATGGGTGCTGGACTCACCATGACGTAGAAACATAGGAAACAGGTGCAGGAGTAGGCCATTCGACCCTTCGAGTCAATATGATCATGGCTGATCATTCAAAATCCATACCCCATTCCTGCTCTCTTCCCATATACCTTGATTCTGTTAGCCCAAAGAGCCATATCCAACTCTCTCTTGAAAACATCCAGTGAATTGGTCTCCACTGCCTTCTGTGGCAGAGAATTCCACATATTTTCTGCGTGAATAAGTTTTCCCTCTTCTGAGTCCTAAATTGCATAACCCTTATTCTTAAACTGTGACCACTGGTTCTGGACTCCCCCAACATCGGGAACACTGTTCCTGCATCTAGCCTTCACTCCTTTAAGAATTTAAATGTGTCAATAAGATCCCCTCTTATCCTTCTCATTTCCCCCCCAGTCGACCCATTCTTTCATGATATGTTAGTCCCGCCACCCCGGGAATTAACCCGGTTAACCTACGCTGCACTCCTCCAATAGCAAGAAAGTCCTTCCTCAAATTAGTAAAGGTACAGCAGTGTGAAAAAGCACACCTCCAGATTCAGGGACAGTTTCTTTCCAGCAGTTATCAGGCAACTGAATCATCCTACCACAACCAGATAGCAGTGCTGAACTACTAGAATAGAATAGAATAGAATAGAATAGTTTCTTTATTGTCATTGTAACATGGGCCATGTACAACGAAATTTAAAATGTCAGCCAGTCAGTGCAGCATTCAAACATTTCTAAAGCTAACGAAACATCCACGGTAAAATAATAAAGATAAGCAAATAAATAAAAAACACAGACAAAGCACGCATACACACCCAACCCTCCATCCTTCTGTCGATTTCACCGTTACCACAGTCCCTTAGTCTGTATCGCCCCTGCGTTCCTTGGCGGCCACATTTAGTGCTTTTATAGCAGTGGGGTAAAAACTGTTTTGTAGTCTATTTGTCCTTGTCCTTGTGGATCTGTACCGTCTGCCTGACGGCAACAGTCCAAACAGGGAGTGTCCGGGGTGGGAGATGTCCTTTATTATATTCTGGGTTTTTTTGGTGCAGCGGGAACTGTGTAGGTCCTCCAAGGTAAGGAGAGGGCAGCCGACAATCCTCTGGGCGTTGTCAATGGCCCTCTGGAGCGCTTTCCTCTGAGCCACTGTGCAGCTGGTGTACCACACGCATACACAGTATGTTAGTATGCTCTCAATGGAGCACCGATAAAAGGACAGCAGCAGCCTCTGAGTGATGTTGTTCTTCCTGAGCACCCGCAGGAAGTGCAGTCTCTGCTGGACCTTTTTCAGCAGCGCAGTGGTGTTCACGCTCCACGTCAGGTCCTCCTCAATGTGGATTCCCAGGAAGCGGAAATCCGCCACCCTCTCTACACAGTCCCCTCTGATGGTCAGTGGTACCATGTCCGTTTTGTTTTTCCTGAAGTCTATTATTACCTCCTTCGTCTTTGAGGTGTTGAGGAGCAGGTTATTTTCTTCGCACCACACTGTCAGCTGCTCCACCTCATCCCGGTAGGCGTACTCGTCCCCCGCGGAGATGAGTCCCACCACTGTAGTGTCATCCGCAAATTTGACAATGGTGTTGCTGTGGTGGGCGGGGGTGCAGTCATGCGTGTAGATGGTGTAGAGCAGGGGGCTCAGTACACAGCCCTGTGGAGAGCCGGTACTGAGGCTGAGGGCCGTGGATGTGTGATGGCCCACTCTGACTCTCTGGCTTCGACCCGACAGGAAGCTATTTATCCACGTACAGGTGGAGTGTGGAAGTCCCAAGTCCCCCAGTTTGTCCACCAGTTTGTGGGGAAGGATAGTATTAAAAGCAGAGCTGTAGTCCACAAAGAGCATCCGCACGTAGCTCCCCCGCTGCTCCAGGTGAGACAGTGCAGCATGGAGAGCTGTGGCTACAGCGTCCTCTGTGGATCTATTCGCTCTGTACGCAAACTGGTGGGGGTCAAAGCTTCGGGGCAGAAGTGATGTGATGTGACCCCGGACCAGTTTTTCAAAACACTTCATCACCACTGGTGTGAGTGCGACTGGCCGGTAGTCGTTGAGGCTGGAGATGTTGTTTTTTTTGGGCAAGGGGACTATGGTGGAGGATTTCAGACAGGGTGGAACAGTGGACTGGGCCAGAGACTGGTTAAAAATCCTCGTCCAGACTCCAGCCAGCTGGTCTGCGCAGTCCTTCAACACGCGTCCAGAGACGCCGTCCGGACCAGTAGCCTTCCTTGGATTGATGGCCCGCAGAGTGCGCCTCACCTCATGCTCCTCTATCTTGAGGGGTAGGCTGCTGTAGACCATGTGCTGTGATGTGGCTGTCTCGGGTGGCTCCACTTCAAAGCGAGCAAAGAAGTGGTTCAGCTCCTCTGCCAGCGAGGCGTCACCTTCAACAGCTCCAAGGTTGGTCTTATAGTTGGTGAGATACTGGATCCCCTGCCACACCTGCCTGCTGTTATTACTGTCCAGGTGGTCCTCTATCTTCCTCCTGTAATTTGATTTGGCCTCTCTGATGCCTCTCTTCAGGTTAGCTCGGGCCGTGCTGTATAAAGCCCTATCGCCAGACCTAAAAGCGGTGTTCCTCTCTTTCAACAGCCGCTGGACCTCCCGAGTCATCCAGGGCTTCTGGTTGGGGTAGACCCGGATCTGTTTGTCCACTGTGACCGTGTCCATGCAGTTTTTTATGTAGCACAGTACACTGTCTGTGAACACCTCCAGGTCCCGGTGTTCAAACACCTCCCAGTTGGTCCTGTCGAAACAGTCCTGCAGCTGCTGAGAAGCACCATCAGGCCAGGTTGTGATGGTCTTTGTAATGGTAGGAGCGGTTTTCCTGAGGGGGGCATATGCAGGAATTAAGAGCAGGGACATATGGTCCGACTGACCCAGGTGTGGTAGTGGTCTAGCCCTATAGCCCAGCTTGATGTTGGAGTAGACCTTGTCCAGGGTGTTTGCTCCTCTTGTAGCACATTTAACATGCTGGTAGAATTTGGGCAGCATTTTCTTCAAGTCCGCATGGTTAAAGTCCCCTGCTATGATGTGAACACCGTCAGGATATGTGCTCTGTTGGCTGCTAATGCTACCATACAAATGACCGATAGCCGAGTTAGCATTGGCATCTGGTGGTATGTACACAGCAGTTATCATGACAACTGTAAACTCTCTAGGGAGGTAGATGGGCCTGCATTTAACAGTCACATACTCCAGGTTATCCATACTATCTACCTCATTGGTGACCCTTGGACTATCCTTGATTGGACTTTGCTGGCTTTACCTTGCACTAAACGTTATTCCCTTAACCAGTATCTATACACTGTAATGGCTCGATTGTAATCATGCATTGTCTTTCTGCTGACTGTTTTTAACACGTGACCAAAAGCATTTCTCTGGACACATGACAATAAACTCAACTGAGCTGAGTTCCTTGTATCTAACACTTGAGTACAGTTGGTTATAACCACTGTTATGGTCATTTGGTGAAGGGGTTTATTCCCTTCTGGGCCGGCCTTCCATTCGTAAGATCGCAAGTTTGTAAACCATCATAATCATAGGTGACCTCAATGTGCCTGGCCGGCGACCTCATAGTGAACTGCATCTGTAACCATGAGAGACGGGCTCCATTCCATCTGTCAACTTGGTAAACTGGCTCCATTTCACCTGTCAACTTGAAGTGGGTGCACCATACCCATTCTGCCAGGCATTGAAACAGCTGGTAGCTACTAGAGGTCGAAACACTAATCTTCACGGTGTGGATCAATAATCCAAGCAAGGAGTTTTGAGAATGCCGGTGAAAAAGGACAGCGCCACGCAGACTTACAAGAGGAGATTTAAGGTAGACCTGATTCCGTTAATAGACCTAGATAAAAGGTGGAGTGACTCAGCGGGTTTTATTCTTAAACTGTGACTCCTAGTTCTGGACTCCCACTACATTGGGAACATAGGGACATAGGGCTCTTCTTCCACATCTGAGCTTTTCTTTGTGGGAGAGAATCCTATCCATCCAGTGACAACCCTGTCTCCAGTCTCCAACATTCGCGCACCTCTCCCCTCCCCCTGCCCATACCCAGCCTTCTACCCTCTCTGGACCTTTTTATATCCACTGTTGGTGCAATAACTGTCTTGGCTTCTCTACTCCACTGGCCCACTCAAACCGGAAGGGTCCTGACCTGAAACGACAAATGTTAGGGAGCATCTCTGGAGAACATGGATAGGTGACGTTGCACAGAGTGCTAGAGTAATTGAGCAGGTCAAACGATGTCGGAAAGAAGGGGATGAATATTCTGCAGCGTGACTTTAGAGAGCTCGGAAAATGCTGAAAAGCAGGACTTCCAGTGTTGTTATCTCTGGTTTGCTTCCAGTTCCTCATGCTGTCGAGAGCAGGAACAGGGAGATACGGGACCTGAATGTGTGGTTGAGGAACTGGTGCAAGGGGCAGGGATTTAGATTCTTAGATCACTGGGATCTGTTTTGGAGTGAGGGGGAACTGTACAAAAGGGATGGATTGCACCTTAACAGCTGTGGGACCAGCTTTCTGGCAGGCAGGTTTGCCACTGCTACACGGGTGGTTTTAAAATGAATAAGTGGGGTGGGGTGTCAAATAGGACGGAGTTAAATGAAAAGAGAGTAAAGGGATGGTTAATGACCGCAGAATTAACAGGAAAGGAAGCTCACAAAGGGATAGGAGCATATGGCCAAGTGTAATACAGTGGAGTCTTTAGGTTTATAGAGTTAAGTGTGAAACTGATAAAGCAGAAGTATTTTTGTGCCAGGAACAAACTACACACGCTTTGACAACAAGGTAGTGTGGCTCAGCAGTAGAGTTGCTGCTTCACAGCGCTGGAGACCCGGGTGCTGTCTGTACACAGTTTGTACGTTATCCCCGTGACCCACATGGGGTTTCTCTGGGTGCTTTGCACTCCAAAGACGTACAGGTTTGTAGGTTAATTGGCTTTGGTAAAATGTCCGCAGTGTGTAGGATAGTGCGGGTGTGCAGGTGAATACTGGTTGGCGTGGTCATCGGTGGTGGGGAAGATGCTGGAGCCAATTATAAAAGATGAAATAGCGGCATATTTGGCTAGCAGTAACATGATCCCACATAGCAGATTAGTGCACAAAATTAGGGCATATGGTATTGGGGGTAGTGTGCTCACATGGATAGACAAATTGTTGGCAGACTGGGGATTAAGGGTAGGGATTAACGGGTCCCTTTCAGATTGGCAAGCAGTGACTATTGGGGTACCGCAAGGCTCGGTGCTGGCAGGAAGGTAGATTACTATTTAAAGGCATCAAGTTGGGAAAAGGGGAAGTACAACGGGATCTGGGGGGTCCTTGTTCATAAGTCTATGAAAGTAAGCATGCAGGTAAAGCCGGCAGTGAAAAAAACGAATGTCATGTTGGCCTTTTTAAGAAGAGGAGTCGAGTATAGGAGCGAAGAGGCCCTTCTTCAGTTGTATAGAAACATAGTAACATAGAAAATAGGTGCACTTCCAGCCTGCACTGCCATTCAATATGATCATGGTTCATCATCCAACTCAGTATCCTGTACCTGCCTTCTCTCCATACCCCCTGATCGCTTTAGCCACAAGGGCCACATCTAACTCCCTCTTAAATATAGCCAATGAACTGGCCTCAACTACCTTCTCTGGCAGAGAGTTCCAGAGGTTCACCACTCTCTGTGTGAAACTTTTTTTTCTCATCTTGGTCCTAAAGGATTTCCCCTTTATCCTTAAACTGTGACTCCTTGTCCTGTACTTCCCCAACATCGGGAACAATCTTGCTGCATCCAGCCTGTCCAACCCCTTAAGTATTTTGTGTGTTTCTATAAGATCCCCCCTCAATCTTCTAAATTCTAGTGTGTACAAGCTGAGACTATCCAGTCTTTCTTCATATGAAAGTCCTGACATCCCAGGAATCAGTCTGGTGAACCTTCTTTGTACTGCCATCGCAAGAATGACTTTCCTCAGACTTGGAGACCAAAACTGTACACAATACTCCAGGTGTGGTCTCACCAATAACCTGTACAATTGCAGTAGAACCTCCATGCTCCTATACTGAAATCCTTTTACTATGAATGCTAACATGCCATTCGCTTTCTTCACTGCCTGCTGCACCTGCATGCCTACTTTCAATGACTGGTGTACCATGACACCCAGGTCTCGTTGCATCTCCACTTTTCCTAATCGGCCACCATTTAGATAATAGTCTTCATACCTGTTTTCGCCACCAAAGTGGATAACCTCACATGTATCCACATTAGACTGCATCTGCCATGCATTTGCCCACTCACCCAGCCTATCCAAGTCATCTTGCAGCCTCCTAGCTTCCACCTCACAGCTAACACTGCCCCCCTAGCTTCATGTCATCCGCAAACTTGAAGATGTTGCATTCAATTCCCTCGTCCAAATCATTAATATATATTGTAAATAGCTGGGGACCCAGCACTGAGCCTTGCGGTACCCCACTAGTCACTGCCTGCCATTGTGAAAAGGACATGTTTACTCCCACTCTTTGCTTCCTGTCTGCCAGCCAGTTCTCTATCCATATCAATACTGAACCCCCAATACCATGTGCTTTAAGTTTGTATAGGGCCCTAGTGAGACCACACCTGGAGTGTTGTGTGCAGTTTTGATCCCCCAATTTGAGGAAGGACATTCTTGCTATTGAGGGAATGCAGCATAGGTTTACAAGGTTAATTCTCAGGATGGTGAAACTATCCTATGTTGAGTGAATGGAGTGGCTGGGCCTGTACACTCTGGAGTTTAGAAGAATGAGAGGGCATCTTATTGAAACATATAGATTGTTAAGGGTTTGGACATGCTAGAGGCAGGAAACATGTTCCCGATGTTGGGGGAGTCCAGAAACAGCGGCCACAGTTTAAGAATAAGGGGTAAGCCATTTAGAACGGAGATGAGGAAACACTTTTTCTCACAGAGAGTTGTGAGTCTGTGGAATTCTCTGCCTCAAAGGGCGGTGGTGGCCGATTCTCTGGATGCTTTCATGAGAGAGCATGATAGTGCTCTTCAAAATAGCGGAGTCAGGAGATATGGGGTGAAGGCAGGAATGGGTTACTGATTGAGGATGATCAGCCATGATCATATGGCTCGATGGGCTGAAAGGCCTACTCCTGCACCTATTGTCTGTTGTCTATTGACTCGGTGGGCCAAAGGGTCCGTTGCCACACTGTATCTCAAAACGAAAACACTTGAGATTTAATATTGTTTGCCTTTTATTTCTTGACAGATCGAAGTATGATTAAGACAACCCCTTGTCCCCTGTGTTGTTCTAATGAAGGGGTGTAATTGCTTTAGATTCTCCCCCACCTACCATTCACTTCTGGAGTAAAAGAATCAAGCTCATAACTTTTGGAAACATCTTTTAGTTTAGTTTTACAAGTGGGGGTTAATTCAATGCAGATTTAACTTTCTCCTGTGAAGCATTATAGAAACATAGAAACAAAGAAAATAGGTGCAGGAATGGGCCATTCCGTCCTTCGAGCCTGCACCGCCATTCAATATGACCATGGCTGATCATCCAACTCAGTATCCTGTACCGGCCTTCTCTCCATACCCCCTGATCCCTCTGGCCACAAGGGCCACATCTAACTCCCTCTTAAGTATAACCAAAGAACTGGCCTCAACTACATTCTGGGGCAGAGAGATCCAGAGATTCACCACTCTCTGCGTGAAAAATGTTTTTCTCATTTCGGTTCTAAAGGATTTCCCCCCTATCCTTAAGCTGTAACCCCTTGTCCTGGACTTCCCCATCATCGGGAACAATCTTCCGGCATCTATCTTGTCCATCACTCCGGTTCCATCAACATATTTCATTTCTTGCACTTTCAACAGTTTCATGTTGACAGCAAAGTTGGAGCTTGTGTGCATTGGCAATGTAGCTCTTCCATATAAGGAAGATATCAGCCAGACCATGAAGGAACAGAGTGCTGTAGTAACTCAGCAGGTCGAGCAGCATCTATAGAGAACATGGGTGGGTGGCGTTTTGGTTCAGGTCCCTTCTTCAGGACCAGACTAGAATGGGTGCTGGACTCACCATGACGTAGAAACATAGAAAACAGGTGCAGGAGTAGGCCATTCGACCCTTCGAGCCAGCACCGCCTTTCAATATGATCATGGCTGATCATTCAAAATCCATACCCCGTACGTGCTCTCTCCCCATATACCTTGATTCTTTTTTTTTCTTTTTTTTTTAATATTATAAAGTATAGTTACATATTATAGTAAAAATGCTTTTCATATACATCAGTCATACATTATTAAAATTTTCAATTATCAATTACTTCTGCTTCTAGTGTTTTTATTTTTTATAAAAAGAGAGAGAAAGAGAAAGTTACAAATAAAAAAAATTCCGTAATCCACATTTTAATTGTGGGGGTTGTAGGGCCTTTCCAAAATTTTAATATTAATTTTTTCCGATTATTATACTATAGTCGAGGAAATGTCTTTCGTTTGTTGTGAGTGTTAAACTTTGTTCTGATATTCCAAGTATTATTAATTTTGTGTCTGGGTCCAGTTTTGTATTAATAACTTCTGAAGTTATTTCAAAAATATCAGTCCTGAAATGTTTAAGTTTTATACAGTTTGCAAATGTATGTGTTAAATTAGCCTCGAGATGTAGACATTTATCACAAATAGGAGAGATTTGTGGGAAGATTCTATTTAGTTTTATTTTAGAGTAGTGTAGTCTATGTAAGACCTTGAATTGTATTAAAGTATGTCTGGCATTTAATGAACATTGATGTATTTGTTGTAAACTTTCGTCCCACATATCTTTCGTTATAGGGTGACCTATTTCATTTTCCCATTTGTATCTATATGGTTCGGTCGGTGGTACCTCGTTGTTTAGTAGGGTGTTATAAATATAAGCTATTACTTTTTCAGTATTAGGATGCTTGTTCAAACATTCATCAATAATTTTTGATTCCCTAGGCCTGTGGACTTGTGTATTAGATTTAACATAATCTCTAATTTGTAGATATCTGAAGAAATTATTTGAGTGCAAGCCATAATTCTGTTGTAACTCTTGAAATGAAAGAAAAGTGCCTTTCCCATAAAGATGTCCTATATTTTTGATTCCATAATTTTTCCATTGTGTGAAACCTTTGTCCATAAACGATGATTTGAATAAAGGATTATTTACAATGGGAAGGCATAGTGGTATATTATTCAATTTTAAATCTTTTTTTATTTGTTTCCAAATTTGTATTCCACTATGTATTATGGGGTTTTCTTTATAGGTTTTTTTGTGCAGTTTTGTGGGGGCAAATATGATCAGTCCAATTTCAAAAGGTAGACAGTCTTCCTTTTCCATCATTAACCAATCTGGTTGTTGATCCATTTCTTCCAGCCAGAAATTCATGTTTTTAATATGGACTGCCCAGAAATAAAACAAGAAATTTGGCAAAGCCAAACCTCCATTTATCTTTGACTTACATAAATGTGTTTTACTTATTCTATGATTCTTATAATCCCAGACAAAACTTGTAACAATGGAGTCGACTTTTTTGAAAAAAGTTTTTGGGATATATATCGGAATTAATTGAAATAGGTACAGCAGTTGCGGTAAAAAAATCATTTTTATAGCATTAATTATCCCAAGCATAGAAATGGGGAGTGTTTTCCAGTATTCAATATTCTTATGTAGTTTATTCAGTAAGGGTGGGAAATTTAGTTTAAATAACGAGGTATATGTCTTAGTTACATAGATTCCTAAGTATTTAAATTTATCGTTAATTATTTTAAAAGGGGATTGTTGTAATGTATGTAAATTGAATTTTGTTATTGGCATGATTTCGCTTTTATTCCAATTAACAATACTACCGTGGTAGCACATATCAACTGTGGTAGCACATGGGTGAAAGGGAATCTACATCATGTAACAATCTGGCCAACACAAGTTGGCAACCTCATCAGTAGGGGTGTTTTTAATAGTACCCCACTGACCTACCCAACCATGATTCTCGGCGGTACTGGGAATGAGATTAGAACCATGCAGCACCATCCTAAACAGACGATGAAGTATGGGGAAAACCACCCGTGCCATGAACATATAAATCGCTTAAATCGTAGAGTCTGAAAGCGCCGCTATTACATCTGGGACTGACGGCCAGAGCAATGGACATGATCACAGCGGGCCACAGACAATCAACCTAAAGACAGTGTCTAAAATACATAAACTAATGGGAGATGTGTTGCAACCATAATACACCATCCAGCCTGTTTGGCAGCTTTGTTAACCGACGGGGGCTTAGTATTAGTGACATCAACTGTGCCAGAAGTGGTCCATCTACTTACCTATGCCAAGAGAACGAAACAACAGCTTATGGAGGACAATTTTATGGGAATTCCCCAAAGACCGGGTATTCCTAAATATGGGACATCAGCATCGTCTTAACGTTGTTAAAGAACTGGGCTCCAGCCACAGCGCTGTCATTACAGTTTTTGACATTTTTCAAAACTGTCATGCTGATGGCTTAGGCCACGGCACTAAGGACTCAGTCCCTACCAAATTAAGGCTGGATAACTAGACCAGTTCACCTGGCAACTTACACTTCTATATTCAGGAATTAGGGAACTAAACAGACAGGGGTCAGCGGGCCTTAAAATAACATTTTTAGAGCCTACCCTACAGATGATTGACTGTTGTGAGACATCTACAAATATACATGGAACAAACCAAGACCATCAGTGGCACAGAAGAGGAACTTTTCATCAACTACAGACAGCCTCATTAAAGAATAACAGACCAGGCCAGCTAAATGGCTAACATAGTATTGACCAAAGTTGGTGTAAACACTAACTGGGTTAAAATCTCACTCCACCAGGCTGCAGCAACGTCGGCAGCATTTAAATTGGAGGTTCCTATGGATAAAATCCTCAGGACTGCAGGATGGCCATTGGAAAGAACATTCTAAAGATTATAACAAACCAGTAATGGAAACTGGAATTTTTCAGAAACATTGTTAAGTTTCTATACCATAATTTACCCCAAAAAACAAGGGCTATCAATTATTATTAACTTTATGGTTATTTATATATATCATATTGATGTTTAATATGTTATCACTATTCTCCCCAAAACCAAGGCAGACGTGATGATGGACTCGTTCCACGGCTTGAATCACAGAGCTTTGAAATTTTCATGTAGTCACTCACGTGACTCCGAAGTAAAATAGTAAGATTAAACGAGAACGTACCAGTTCGAAGTTTGATCTGTATTTTATGAGGAGTAACGTTGAGGGAATACATGCCCTCCGCTCCCACCCTTGATCATAAACACGACTGGTATTTTTTCCCTAATCTTACTATGCTTAAGTCATTACAGGTATCTGTGATTCACTCCGCTGCTTTGAAGAATCACACGCAAGCGTACTGGCGGGTTCTTCATGTATTCCCTCAACGTTACTCCTCATAAAATACAGATCAAACTTCGAACTGGTAAGTTCTCGTTTAATCTTACTATTAAACCCCACTTGTAAAACTAAACTAAAAGATGTTTCCAAAAGTTTTGAGCTTGATTCTTTCACTCCAGAAGTGAATGGTAGGTGGGGGTGGGTCTAAAGCAATTACACCCCTTCATTTGAACAACACAGGGGACAAGGGGTTGTCTTAATCATACTTCGATCTGTCAAGAAATAAAAGGCAAACAATATTAAATCTCACCCACTTCAATTTGACAGATGAAATGGAACCAGTTTACCAAGTTAACAGATGGAATGGAGCCCGTCTCTCATGGTTACGGTTGCAGTTCACTGTGAGGTCGCCTGACAGACATATTATGAGGTCACCGCTAATTATAATGGTTTACAAACTTGCGATAGAAACATAGAAACATAGAAATTAGGTGCAGGAGTAGGCCATTCGGCCCTTCGAGCCTGCACCGCCATTTAATATGATCATGGCTGATCATCCAACTCAGTATCCCGTACCTGCCTTCTCTCCATACCCTCTGATCCCCTTGGCCACAAGGGCCACATCTAACTCCCTCTTAAATATAGCCAATGAACTGGCCTCAACTACCCTCTGTGGCAGAGAGTTCCAGAGATTCACCACTCTCTGTGTGAAAAAAGTTCTCCTCATCTCGGTTTTAAAGGATTCCCCCCTTATTCTTAAGCTGTGACCCCTTGTCCTGGACTTCCCCAACATCGGGAACAATCTTCCTGCATCTAGCCTGTCCAACCCCTTAAGAATTTTGTAAGCTTCTATAAGATCCCCTCTCAATCTCCGAAATTCTAGAGAGTATAAACCAAGTCTATCCAGTCTTTCCTCATAATACAGTCCTGACATCCCAGGAATCAGTCTGGTGAACCTTCTCTGCACTCCCTCTATGGCAATAATGTCCTTCCTCAGATTTGGAGACCAAAACTGCACGCAATACTCCAGGTGTGGTCTCACCAAGACCCTGTACAACTGCAGTAGAACCTCCCTGCTCCTATACTCAAATCCTCTTGCTATGAAAGCCAACATACCATTCGCTTTCTTTACTGCCTGCTGCACCTGCATGCCTACCTTCAATGACTGGTGTACCATGACACCCAGGTCTCGCTGCATCTCCCACTTTCCCAATCGGCCACCATTTAGATAATAATCTGCTTTCCAGTTTTTGCCACCAAAATGGATAACCTCACATTTATCCACATTATACTGCATCTGCCAAACATTTGCCCACTCACCCAGCCTATCCAAGTCACCTTGCAGTCTCCTAGCATCCTCCTCACACCTAACACTGCCCCCCAGCTTAGTGTCATCCGCAAACTTGGAGATATTGCCTTCAATTCCTAAATCCAGATCATTAAAATATATATTGTAAATAGTTGGGGTCCCAGTACTGAGCCTTGCGGTACCCCACTAGTCACTGCCTGCCATTGTGAAAAGGACCCGTTTACTCCTACTCTTTGCTTCCTGTTTGCCAGCCAGTCCTCTATCCACATCAATACTGAACCCCCAATGCCATGTGCTTTAAGTTTGTATACTAATCTCTTTTGTGGGACCTTGTCGAAAGCCTTCTGGAAGTCCAGATACACCACATCCACTTGTTCTCCCCTATCCACGCTACTAGTTACATCCTCGAAAAATTCTATAAGATTCGTCAAACATGATTTACCTTTCGTAAATCCATGCTGACTTTGTCCAATGATTTCACCACTTTCCAAATGTGCTGCTATCCCATCTTTAATAACTGACTCTAGCAGTTTCCCCACTACCGATGTTAGGCTAACTGGTCTGTAATGTCCCGTTTTCTCTCTCCCTCCCTTCTTAAAAAGTGGGGTTACGTTTGCTACCCGCCAATCCTCTCGAACTACTCCAGAATCTAAAGAGTTTTGAAAGATTATTACTAATGCATCCACTATTTCTGGAGCTACTTCCTTAAGTACTCTGGGATGCAGCCTATCTGGCCCTGGGGATTTATCGGCCTTTAATCCATTCAATTTACCCAACACCACTTCCCGACTAACCTGGATTTCACTCAATTCCTCCACCTCCTTTGACCCGCGGGCCCCTGCTATTTCCGGCAGATCATTTATGTCTTCCTTAGTGAAGACGGAACCAAAGTAGTTATTCAATTGGTCCGCCATATCCTGGTTCCCCATGATCAACTCACCTGTTTCTGACTGCAAGGGACCTACATTTGTTTTAACTAATCTCTTTCTTTTCACATATCTATAAAAACTTTTGCAGTCAGTTTTTATGTTCCCTGCCAGTTTTCTTTCATAATCCATTTTTCCTTTCCTAATTAAGCCCTTCGTCCTCCTCTGCTGGTCTCTGAATTTCTCCCAGTCCTCCGGTATGCTGCTTTTTCTGGCTAGTTTGTACGCATCATCCTTTGTTTTGATACTATCCCTGATTTCCCTTGTTATCCATGGATGCACTACCTTCCCTGATTTATTCTTACGATCTTACGAATGGAAGGCCGGCCCAGAAGGGAATAAACCACTTCACCAAATGACCATCACAGTGGTTATAACCAACTGGACTCAAGTGTTAGATACAAGTAACTCAGTTCAGTTGAGTTTATTGTCATGTGTATAGAGAAATGCTTTTTGTCACGTGTTAAAAACAGTCAGCAGAAAGACAATGCATGATTACAATCGAGCCATTTACAGTGTATAGGTACTTGGTAAGGGAATGACGTTTAGTGCAAGATAAAGCCAGCAAAGTCCGATCAAGGATAGTCCGAGGGTCACCAATGACGTAGATAGTAGTTCAGCACTGCTCTCTGGTTGTGGTAGGATGATTCAGTTGCCTGATAACAGCTGGAAAGAAACTGTCCCTGAATCTGGAGGTGTGCTTTTTCACACTGCTGTACCTTTACCAATTTGAGGAAGGACATTCTTGCTATTGGGGGACAATGCAGCGTAGGTTAACCAGGCTAATTCTCGGGATGGCAGGACTGACATATCATGAAAGAATGGATGGACTGGGATGGAATGGAGAAGGATAAGATGGGATCTTATAGAAACATATAAAATTCTTAAAGGAGTGAAGGCTAGATGCAGGAACAGTGTTCCCGATGTTGGGGGAGTCCAGAACCAGGGGTCACAGTTTAAGAATAAGGGTTAGGCCATTTAAGACTCAGAAGAGGGAAAACTTATTCACGCAGAAAATATGTGGAATTCTCTGCCACAGAAGGCAATGAAGGCCAATTCACTGGATGTTTTCAAGAGAGAGTTGGATATGGCGCTTAGGGCTAACAGAATCAAGGTATATGGGAAGAGAGCAGGTACGGGGTATGGATTTTGAATTATCAGCCATGATCATATTGAAAGGCGGTGCTGGCTCGAAGGGTCGAATGGCCTACTCCTGCACCTGTTTTCTATGTTTCTACGTTATGGTGAGTCCAGCACCCATTCATGTCTGGTCCTGAAGAAGGGTCCTGAACCAAAACGCCACCCACCCATGTTCTCCATAGATGCTGCTCGACCCACTGAGTGGCTAGAGCACTCTGTTCCTTCATGGTCTGGCTGGTGTCTTGCTTATATGGAAGAGCTACATTGCCAATGCACACAAGCTCCAACTTTGCTGTCAACATGAAACTGTTGAAAGTGCAAGAAATGAAATATGTTGATGGAACCCGAGTGATGGACAAGATAGATGCAGGAAGATTGTTCCCGATGATGGGGAAGTCTAGGACAAGGGGTCACAGCTTAAGGATAGGGGGGAAATCCTTTAAAACCGAAATGAGAAAAACATTTTTCACGCAGAGAGTGGTGAATCTCTGGATCTCTCTGCCCCAGAAGGTAGTTGAGGCCAATTAATTGGTTATACTTAAGAGGGAGTTAGATGTGGCCCTTGTGGCCAGAGGGATCAGGGGGTATGGAGAGAAGGCAGGTACAGGATACTGAGTTGGATGATCAGCCATGATCATATTGAATGGCGGTGCAGGCTCGAAGGACCGAATGGCCCACTCCTGCACCTATTTTCTTTGTTTCTATGTTTCTATAATGCTTCACAGGAGAAAGTTAAATCTGCATTGAATTAACCCCCACTTGTAAAACTAAACTAAAAGATGTTTCCAAAAGTTATGAGGTTGATTCCTTTACTCCAGAAGTGAATGGTAGGCGGGGGAGAGTCTAAAGCAATTACACCCCTTCATTTGAATAACACAGGGTACAAGGGGTTGTCTTAATCATACTTCGATCTGTCAAGAAATAAAAGGCAAACAATATTAAATCTCAAGTGTTTTCGTTTTGAGATACCGTGCGGCAACGGACCGTTTGGCCCTTCGAGCCAATAGACAACAGACAATAGGTACAGGAGTAGGCCTTTCAGCTCATCGAGCCATATGATCATGGCTGATCATCCTCAATCAGTAACCCATTCCTGCCTTCTCCCCATATCTCCTGACTCCACTATTTTTAAGAGCACTATCATGCTCTCTCATGAAAGCATCCAGAGAATCGGCCACCGCCGCCCTTTGAGGCAGAGAATTCCACAGACTCACAACTCTCTGTGAGAAAAAGTGTTTCCTCATCTCCGTTCTAAATGGCTTACCGCTTATTCTTAAACTGTGGCCGCTGGTTCCGGTGTCCCCCAACATCGGGAACATGTTTCCTGCCTCTAGCATGTCCAAACCCTTAACAATCTATATGTTTCAATAAGATGCCCTCTCATTCTTCTAAACTCCAGAGTGTACAAGCCCAGCCACTCCATTCACTCAACATAGGATAGTCTCACCATCCTGGGAATTAACCTTGTAAACCTATGCTGCATTCCCTCAATAGCAAGAATGTCCTTCCTCAAATTGGGGGATCAAAACTGCACACAACACTCCAGGTGTGGTCTCACTAGGGCCCTATACAAAGTTAAAGCACACGGTATTAGGGGTCCAGTATTGATGTGGATTAAGAACTGTATGGCAGACAGGAAGCAAAGAGTGGGAGTAAACAGGTCCTTTTCACAATGTCAGGAAGTGACTAGTGGGGCACCGCAATGCTCAGTGCTGGTACACCAGCTATTTACAATATATATTAATGATTTGGACGAGGGAATTGAATGCAACATCTTCAAGTTTGCGGATGACATGAAGCTAGGGGGGCAGTGTTAGCTGTGAGGTGGAAGCTAGGAGGCTGCAAGGTGACTTGCATAGGCAGGGTGAGTGGGCAGATGCATGGCAGATGCAGTCTAATGTGGATAAATGTGAGGTTATCCACTTTGGTGGCGAAAACAGGTATGAAGACTATTATCTAAATGGTGGCCGATTAGGAAAAGCGGAGATGCAACGAGACCTGGGTGTCATGGTACACCAGTCATTGAAAGTAGGCATGCAGGTGCAGCAGGCAGTGAAGAATGCGAATGGCATGTTAGCATTCATAGCAAAAGGATTTCAGTATAGGAGCAGGGAGGTTCTACTGCAATTGTACAGGGTATTGGTGAGACCACACCTGGAGTATTGTGTACAGTTTTGGTCTACAAGTCTGAGGAAAGACATTCTTGCGATGGCAGTACAAAGAAGGTTCACCAGACTGATTCCTGGGATGTCAGGACTTTCATATGAAGATAGACTGGATAGTCTCAGTTTGTACACACTAGAAGATTGAGGGGGGATCTTACAGAAACATACAAAATACTTAAGGAGTTGGACAGGTTGGATGCAGGAAGATTGTTCCCGATGTTGGGGAAGTCCAGGACAAGGGGTCACAGTTTAAGGATAAAGGGGAAATCCTTTAGGACCAAGATGAGAAAAAAAAGTTTCACACAGAGAGTGGTGAACCTCTGGAACTCTCTGCCAGAGAAGGTAGTTGAGGCCAGTTCATTGGCTATATTTAAGAGGGAGTTAGATGTGGCCCTTGTGGCTAAAGCGATCAGGGGGTATGGAGAGAAGCCAGGTACAGGATACTGAGTTGGATGATAAGCCATGATCATATTGAATGGCAGTGCAGGCTCGACGTGCACCTATTTTCTATGTTTCTATGTTTCTATACAACTGCAGAAGGGCCTCTTCGCTCCTATACTCGACTCCTCTTCTTAAAAAGGCCAACATGCCATTCGTTTTTTTCACTGCCTGCTTTACCTGCATGCTTACTTTCATAGCCTTATGAACAAGGACCCCCCAGATCCCGCTGTACTTCCCCTTTTCCCAACTTGATGCCTTTAAATAGTAATCTACTTTCCTGTTTTTGATCGCAAAATGGATAACACTGCCACCCAGCTTTGTGTCATCTGCAAATTCGCTAATGTTACTTTGAATCCTTATATCCAAATCATTGATGAATATTGTAAATAGCTGCGGTTCCAGCACTGAGCCTTGCGGTACCCCAATAGTCACTGCTTGCCAATCTGAAAGTGACCCGTTAATCCCTACTCTTTGTTTCCAGTCTGCCAACCAATTTTCTATCCATGTCAGCAGTCTACCCCCAATACCATGTGCCCTAATTTTGTGCACTAATCTGCTATATGGGATCATGTTACTGCTATCCAAATATGCCGCTATTTCATCTTTTATAATTGGCTCCAGCATCTTCCCCACCACCGATGTCCACGCCAATCAGTATTCACCGGCACACCCGCACTATCCTACACACTGCGGACTTTTTACCAAAACCTACAAACCTGTACGTCTTTGGAGTGTGGGAGGAAACCAAAGCACCCGGAGAAAACCCATGTGGGTCACGGGGAGAACGTACAAACTGTGTACAGACAGCACCCGGGTCTCCAGCGCTGTGAAGCAGCACTCTACTGCTGAGCCACACTACCTTGTTGTCAAAGTGTGTGTAGTTTGTTCCTGGCACAAAAATACCTCTGCTTTATCAGTTTCACACTTAACTCTATAAACCTAAAGACTCCACTGTTGGAATGCAATTCAATATTTGACAAATCTGAACACCGTAACAGACAGATATATAGCACACAGATGGATTACTGGAGGGCATTTTCCCTTTGTAGTCCCTGAGAAATCAGTGGCAGTGGCAAAGGGTTGTTCTGATGTTCTAAGCCATGCCAATCCAGATATGATTGAATGATGGAGAGGACTTGAAGAGCCAAATGGAGAAGGAACAACTCATTGGCCACTAGGTGCGCCGCATGTTGGCAGCCTCGGACAAAAGCCTGTCTGTTTTTCTTGCCATTGCTGTTCCACCATAATTCCTGCTAGGATCCCTTTCCAGTCTACCTTGGCCAGCTCCCCTCTCATGCCTTCATAGTCCGCTTTGTTCAACTGCATTACTGCCATTTCCAATTTAACATTCTCCTTCTCAAATTGCAGATTAAAGCTAATCATATTATGATCACTACCTCCAAGCGGTTCCTTTACCTCGAGTTTTTTTTTTATCATATCTGGTTCATTGGACAACACTAAATCCAGAATTGCCTTTTCTCTGGTCGGCTCCATTACAAGATGCTCTAAGAATCCATCTCGGAGGCATTCTACAAACTCTCATTCTTGGGGTCCTGAACCAACCTGATTTTCCCATAATAGGTCCACAGTCACCAACGCAATCTCTACAGATCCCTATTACACTTGGCCATACGCTCCTATCGGAGCCTGTGAGCTTCCTTTCCCGTTAATTCTGGGGTCATTAATGCATTTCGTTGTCTCTGTACTGTACACTGACAATGACAATTAAAATTGAATCTGAATCTGAATCTGATTAACCATCCCTTTACTCTCTTTTCATTTAACTCCGTCCTATTTGACACCCCACCCCACTTATTCATTTTAAAACCACCCGTGTAACAGTGGCAAACCTGCCTGCCAGAAAGCTGGCCCCACACCTGTTAAGGTGCAATCCATCCCTTTTGTACAGTTCCCCCTCACTCCAAAACAGATCCCAGTGATCTAAGAATCTAAATCCCTGCCCCTTGCAACAGTTCCTCAACCACACATTCAGGTCCCGTATCTCCCTGTTCCTGCTCTCGACAGCATGAGGAACTGGAAGCAAACCAGAGATAACAACACTGGAAGTCCTGCTTTTCAGCATTTTTCCGAGCTCTCTAAAGTCACGCTGCAGAATATTCATCCCCTTCTTTCCGACATCGTTTGACCTGCTCAATTACTCTAGCACTCTGTGAAACGTCACCTATCCATGTTCTCCAGAGATGCTCCCTAACATTTGTCGTTTCAGGTCAGGACCCTTCCGTTTTGAGTGGGCCAGTGGAGTAGAGAAGCCAAGACAGTTGTTGCACCAACAGTGGATATAAAAAGGTCCAGAGAGGGTAGAAGGCTGGGTATGGGCGGGGGGAGGGGAGAGGTGGGCGAATGTTGGAGACTGGAGACAGGATTGTAACTGGATGGATAGGATTATCTCCCACAAAGAAAAGCTCAGAGGTGGCAGAAGAGCCCTATGTCCCTATGTTCCCAATGTTTTCGACTTCTAGTAGCTACCAGCTGTTTCAATGCCTGGCAGAATGGGTAGGGTACCCACTTCAAGTTGACAGATGGAATAAAGCCCGTCTCTCATGGTTGCGGATGCAGTTCACTGTGAGGTCGCCGGCCAGACACATTATGAGGTCACCTCTGATTTTGATGGTTTACAAACTTGTGATCTTAAGAAAATGAAAGGCCGGCCCAGAAGGGAATAAACCACTTCACCAAATGACCATCACAGTGGTTATAACCAACTGGACTCAAGGGTTAGATACAAGGAACTTAGTTCAGTTGAGTTTATTGTCACGTGTACAGAGAAATGCTTTTTGTCACGTGTTAAAAACAGTCAGCAGAAAGACAATGCATGATTACAATTGAGCCATTTACATTGTATAGATACTTGGTAAGGGAATAACGTTTAGTACAAGGTAAACCCAGCAAAGTCCAATCAAGGATAGTCCGAGGGTCACCAATGAGGTAGATAGTAGTTCAGCACTGCTATCTGGTTGTGGTAGGATGACTCAGTTGCCTGATAACCGTTGGAAAGAAACTGTCGCTGAATCTGGAGGTGTGCTTTTTCACACTGCTGTACCTTTACTAATTTGAGGAAGGACATTCTTGCTATTGGGGGAGTGCAGCGTAGGTTAACCAGGTTAATTCCTGGGGTGGCGGGACTGACATATCATGAACGAATGGGTCGACTGGGCTGGAATTGAGAAGGATAAGATGGGATCTTACAGAAACATATCAAATTCTTAAAGGAGTGAAGGCTAGATGCAGGAACAGTGTTTCCGATGTTGGGGGAGTCCAGAATCAGTGCTCACAGTTTAAGAATAAGGGTTAGGCCATTTAGGACTCAGAAGAGGGAAAAGTTATTCACGCAGAAAATATGTGGAATTCTCTGCCACAGAAGGCAGTGGAGGCCAATTCACTGGATGTTTTCAAGAGAGAGTTGGATATGGCTCTTCGGGCTATCAGAATCAAGGTATATGGGACTTCGGGTGGCGCTATGGAGTAGGAGAGACTTGCGCCAACTAGCTCCGTGAAAAAAAACGAAAAAACGGGGGGTAAAGACAGATCTTACCTGCAGAAAACGGCACAGATTGTTTTGCAGTAGGCCCGTGACGTCATCAGGCGCGCGACACCGGCAGTATGTTGACTCAGCATACTCCCCCTCCCAAGACAAAAACCGGCAAGACTAAAGAGGTAGGCCCAACTGAAGCCTCGGCCTCAGGTTTAACAGCATCCCGAGAAGACATCTCAAAGACGAAGAAAAACACTGAGATGGAAGAATTAAAAACGTTTCTTACACAGGAAATCTCTAATTTAATGGTGGAACTTAAAAATCTTAGACTGAACTTTAAAGAAGAGCTGACGTCTTTTAAAATATACATTAAAGAACAAATTAAAGACAATGTTACAGAGATGGTACACAAAGTCCTGGAAGACTGGAAATTAGATATGGAAAGACATTTCTCAAAATGTTGAAGAAGTAAATGAAAAACTGAATATGATGGAATCCAGATTTGATTCTAAACTTGAACCTGTCTTCCAGACATTAAACCAACACCACAAGATTGTAAAAGAACTTGAGGAATTTGCTGAGACAAGCACCGCAACTACAAAACAACTCATCACCGAGAACCAACGCCTATCAAAGTTATTGCGTCAAATAACCGAAAAATGTACAGACTTGGAGGGGTGACAGAGGCGTCAGAATTTAAGAATCGTGGGCATCCAGGAAGGCAGAGAGGGGACTCGTGACCCCCGTCAATTTGCTGCAGATGTACTGAAAACAATTTTGAACCTGGACCAGTCGCCATTACTTGCCCGAGCGCACAGAGTGCCGAGACATCCCCCAAAGGTGGGCGACCCTCCAAGAATAATGATAGTAAAGGTCCAATATGACCATGTATTGGATGACATGATGAGGAAAATTGTCAAAAGCAGAAATCTTGTATATGAAGGAGACAAGATTAGCGTATTCAGAGATTATCCTGTGGAAGTTGCTAAGAAAAGAGCATTGTTCACAGAAACAAGAATACTGAAGAACATAAAGAATCTGAGATATGGACTGTTATACCCCGCAACACTAAGAGTTAGTTACGAGAAGAAGGAATACTTCTTCATCAAGCACACGGAAGCATTGGAATTTGCCAAGAACATCGAGGACAAGATCGAAGATTGAAAAATATTCAACACTCAACACCTACCTGGATACTGCTATCTCGCAGAGAAGATATGGAACTGTAAACTTTAAACTATTATATTTAAGAGTTGCCTAAAATTCGCAATAAGAATTGGGTAAATATCCTGCAACGGATATATAATACTTACATTTTAGTACTAACTTCTAACAACTATTAATAATCAAGAATACTAACTAACACTAACTATTGATAATAAGATTATTTAGATTATTTAAGAATTAACTAAAAGTATGAAATATAAGTAAAGTGTGATTCAGGTATTTTATAATGAAAAATGTACGGTGGCTCTGCTCTTTGATGTTTTTGTTTTTGATTATTCTTTGATAAATGTTTATGTTATACAAAACTAATATTTCAATTTGAGACTACTAATTATATCATTAATGGAATATAATCATTATTTCTTTCCCCCCACAAATTGTTTGCATCTAATTGGAAACATTCCTTTCAAGGAAAGTACGGAGCTAGTATTTTTATTAATCAAAAGCTACGGAAGTCCATAGATGCTTAGCCACATTAGGGTGGCTATCACTAACTGCACTAATTGTAGTTGTAGTTGCTTTTCTTTTTTACTTTCCACACTTTACTAACCCAATTTGCTATTACTTTTTTAAAATCTTATATCATATTATATTTTGTATTTGGAATGGAATTGCATATTTTATTTAAGGAGATATGTTCGGATGGAAAACAGACGTGACCTAAAATACATCTACCTGATGTTCGAGTATAAGGTAGGGTTGAGTGTGCTGAATCATCTGCTCTACCACTTAATCACAAGATGCAAGACATGAATATAAAAATTGGGGGTGAGGGAATTATATTCTGTAGTTGGAATGTTAAGGGAATTAATGAACCTATCAAGAGAGGCAAAGTGTTAGCTCATTTAAAATCATTGAAAACAGATATAATATTTCTCCAGGAGACACATCTTAAAAAGGAAGCACAACACAGATTGAAAGCAAAATGGATTGCTAAAGCGTACCACTCTTCATTCTCACATAAATCTAGAGGTGTTGCAATATTAATTCGTAAAGGTATACCCTTTAAACATATATCAACGATAGAAGACATTGAAGGCAGATATATTGTAATAATAGGGGAGGTATACTTACAAAAAGGTGACTCTCCTCAATGTGTATGGACCAAATTTTGATAGCCCTCTGTTTTTTAAGAGAATTCTTAACAAGATTTAAATTGTACATTGGAGGCTTGTTTGGATAGATCATCAACTCAAAGAAAACTAAAATTTCGATCAAGTGAATTTTTAAATTCATACATTAATACTACTAATATTAAGGATGTTTGGAGAATTGAAAATCCATCGGGCCGAGAATATTCATTTTACACACCAGTACACAAAACTTACTCAAGGATAGACTATTTTTTAGTAGATTCAAAACTTATCCCATTTACCTATAACTTAATCTCAGACCACGCTCCATTAACATTTATGATCAAACTAAACGGAATGGTAGAGACAGTCACAATGGAGATTTAATCCCCAAATCTTAAAAGATAAGTTATGTAATGAATACTTAGTAAAACAGATTAAATTGTTTTTTGAGGCTAACGATAGCCCTGAAATCTCTGCTTCCCTTCTTTGGGAAACATTTAAAGCATTTGTACGAGGAGCATTAATTTCTTCCCAATCATTTTTTAATAAAGAGAATAGGGCCAAACAACAGAAACTGGAAATGGAAATAAAGCAATTAGACACAGAAAATGCAGCAGCACCATCCACGATAAAACACAATAAAATTGGAGTACTGAAATATAAATTAAACAAGATATATTCAGACCAAGTTATAAAACTTTATCAACATACAAAACAATTAAATTTTGAATTTGGTGATATTAGTGCATCAACTTCGTAAATTGGACGGGGAAAAAACAATATACAAAATTAGAACAGACAAGGGAGAAACATTAACACTGCATAAAGATATTAATGATAGATTTCTACAATACTACCAAAAATTGTATTCATCTAAAATAACAGACCAATCAACGGGAATGGAAACATTTTTACAGAATTGTAAGCTTGCGGGTCTGAGAAAGAGAGAGAATTGCTAGGGTCTGAAATTATGATAAAAGACATCGAAGAGTCAATCAAATCTTTAAAAACGGAAAGGCTGCAGGCCCCGATGGTCCAAATACTGAATTTTATTAAAACATTTATGATTTGCTTTCCCCACGCCTACAGACAATGTACAAATACGCTTACACTCAACAGAAACTCCCAGAAACTCTAAATGAATCTACAATCATACTCATACAAAAAACGGACAAGGATGTTGAAGATCCAGGTTCATACAGAGCTATAGCCCTCTTAAATACTGATCAGAAAATATTAACTAAAATTCTATCTAATAGATTGAGCTTAGTGATCAGCAAATTAATACATCCCGACCAAACAGGGTTTTATCTCCAAACGGTATTCGTTTTATAATCTGAGAAGATTATTTAATATTATATACTCCAATAGAATCCCTAATGCAGATCTAGCAATTATCTCGTTAGATACTGAAAAAGCATTTGACCAGGTAGAATGGTCACATTTATTTTCAGTGATGGAACAATTTCAACTAGGAGAGAAGTACTGTACATGGGTTAAATTGTTATATTCTACTCCAACAGCTAGAATATTGACAAACACAATGTTATCAACATAATTTAATCTCTCTAGAGGCTGTAGACAAGGATGTTCACTGTCCCCACTATTATTTGCTCTTGCAATCGAACCCCTAGCAGAAATCGTTAGAAACCATCCAGGAATATTTGGATACAATACTAGAGACACAAGGAATAAAATCTCCTTATATGCAGATGATGTACTAATAAATATTACAAAGTTAGAAACTAGTATTCCAAACCTATTAAATCTAATAACTCAATTTAGTCAGTTTTCGGAATATAGAATTAATTGGAATAAAAGCGAAATCATGCCAATAACAAAATTCAATTTACATACATTACAACAATCCCCTTTTAAAATAGTTAAAGATAAATTTAAATACTTAGGAATCTATGTAACTAAGACATATACCTCTTTATTTAAACTAAATTTCCCGCCCTTACTGAATAAACTACATAATAATATTCAATACTGGAAAACACTCCCCATTTCTATGCTTGGGAGAATTAATGCTATAAAAATGATTTTTTTACCGCAACTGCTGTACCTACTTCAATTAATTCCGATATATATACCAAAAACATTTTTCAAAAAAGTCGACTCCATTGTTACAAGTTTTGTCTGGGATTGTAAAAATCATAGAATAAGTAAAAAACATTTATGTAAGTCAAAGATAAATGGAGGTTTGGCTTTGCCAAATTTCTTATTTATTTTTGGGCAGTCCATATTAAAAACATGAATTTCTGGCTGGAAGAAATGGATCAACAACCAGATTGGTTAATGACGGAAAAGGAAGACTGTCTACCTTTTGAAATTGGACCGATCATATTTGCCCCCACAAAACTGCACAAAAAACCTATAAAGAAAACCCCATAATACATAGTGGAATACGAATTTGGAAACTAATAAAAAAAGATTTAAAATTGAATAATATACCACTATGCCTTCCCATTGTAAATAATCCTTTATTCAAATCATCCTTTATGGACAAAGGTTTCACACAATGGAAAAATTATGGAATCAAAAATATAGGACATCTTTATGGGAAAGGCACTTTTCTTTCATTTCAAGAGTTACAACAGAATTATGGACTGCACTCAAATAATTTCTTCAGATATCTACAAATTAGAGATTATGTTAAATCTAATACACAAGTCTACAGGACTAGGGAACAAGAAATTCTTGATGAATGTTTGAACAAGCATCCTAATACTGAATAACTAATAACTTATATTTATAACACCCTACTAAACAACGAGGTACCACCGACTGAACCATATAGATACAAATGGGGAAATGAAATAGGTCATCCTATAACGAAAGATATGTGGGACGAAAGTTTACAACAAATACATCAATGTTCATTAAATGCCAGACATACTTTAATACAATTCAAGGTCTTACATAGACTACACTACTCTAAAATAAAACTAAATAGAATCTTCCCACAAATCTCTCCTATTTGTGATAAATGTCTACATCTCGAGGCTAATTTAACACATACATTTGCAAACTGTATAAAACTTAAACATTTCAGGACTGATATTTTTGAAATAACTTCAGAAGTTATTAATACAAAACTGGACCCAGACACAAAATTAATAATACTTGGAATATCAGAACAAAGTTTAACACTCACAACAAAACAAAGAAATTTCCTCGACTACAGTATAATAATCGGGAAAAAATTAATATTAAAATTTTGGAAAGGCCCTACAACCCCCACAATTAAAATGTGGATTATGGAAATGTCTAATAAAAATATTTTTAAAAAAAGAATCAAGGTAAATGGGAAGAGAGCAGGGACGGGGTATGGATTTTGAATGATCAGCCATGATCATATTGAAAGGCGGTGCTGGCTCGAAGGGTCGAATGCCCTACTCCTGCACCTGTTTTCTATGTTTCTACGTCATGGTGAGTCCATCACCCATTCTAGTCTGGTCCTGAAGAAGGTTCCTGAACCAAAACCCCACCCACCCATGTTCTCCATAGATGCTGCTCGACCCGCTGAGTGACTACAGCACTCTGTTCCTTCATGGTCTGGCTGGTGTCTTGCTTATATGAAAGAGCTACATTGCCAATGCACACAAGCTCCAACTTTGCAGTCAACATGAAACTGTTGAAAGTGCAAGAAATGAAATATGTTGATGGAACTGGAGTGATGGACAAGATAGATGCAGGAAGATTGTTCCCGATGATGGGGAAGTCCAGGACAAGGGGTCACAGCTTAAGGATAGAGGGGAAATCCTTTAGAACCGAAATGAGAAAAATATTTTTCACGCAGAGAGTGGTGAATCTCTGGATCTCTCTGCCCCAGAAGGTAGTTGAGGCCAGTTCATTGGTTATACTTAAGAGGGAGTTACATGTGGCCCTAATATGCCCTCTCATTCTTCTAAATTCCAGAGTGCACAAGCCCAGCCACTCCATTCACTCAAAATAGGATAGTCTCACCATCCTGGGAATTAACCTTGTAAACCTATGCTGCATTCCCTCAATAGAAAGAATGTCCTTCCTCAAATTGGGGGATCAAAACTGCACACAACACTCCAGGTGTGGTCTCACTAGGGCCATATACAAAGTTAAAGCACACGGTTTTGGGGGTTCAGTATTGATGTGGATAGAGAACTGGCTGGCAGACAGGAAGCAAAGAGTGGGAGTAAACAGGTCCTTTTCACAATGGCAGGCAGTGACTAGTGGGGCACCGCAAGGCTCAGTGCTGGGACCCCAGCTATTTACAATATATATTCATGATTTGGACGAGGGAATTGAATGCAACATCTCCAAGTTTGCGGATGACATGAAGCTGGGGGGCAGTGTTAGCTGTAAGGTGAAAGCTAGGAGGCTGCAAGGTGACTTGGATAGGCTGGGTGAGTGGGCAAATGCATGGCAGATGCAGTCTAATGTGGATACATGTGAGGTTGTCCACTTTGGTGGCGAAAACAGGTATGTAGACTATTATCTAAATGGTGGCCAATTAGGAAAAGCGGAGATGCAACGAGACCTGGGTGTTATGGTACACCAGTCATTGAAACCATGCACGCAGGTGCAGTAGGCAGTGAGGAAAGCGAATGGTATGTTAGCATTCATAGCAAAAGGATTTCAGTATAGGAGCAGGGAGGTTCTACAGCAATTGTACAGGGTATTGGTGAGACCACGCCTGGAGTATTGTGTACAGTTTTGGTCTCCAAGTCTGAGGAAAGACATTCTTGCGATGGGAGTACAAAGAAGGTTCACCAGACTGATTCCTGGGATGTCAGGACTTTCATATGAAGAAAGACTGGATAGTCTCGGCTTGTACATGCTAGAATTTAGAAGATTGAGGGGGGATCTTATAGAAACATACAAAATTCTTAAGTGGTTGGACAGGCTGGATGCAGGAACTTTGTTCCCGATTTTGGGGAAGTCCAGGACAAGGGGTCACAGTTTAAGGATGAAGGGGAAATCCTTTAGGACCAAGATGAGAAAAACATTTTTCACACAGAGAGTGGTGAACCTCTGGAACTCTCTGCCAGAGAAGTTGTTGAAACCAGTTCATTGGCTATATTTAAGAGGGAGTTAGATGTGGCCCTTGTGGCTAAAGCGATCAGGGGGTATGGAGAGAAGGCAGGTACAGGATATTGAGTTGGATGATGAGCCATGATCATATTGAATGGCAGTGCAGGCTCGAAGTGCACCTATTTTCTATGTTTCTATGTTTCTATACAACTGCAGAAGGGCCTCTTCGCTCCTATACTCGACTGCACTTCTTAAAAAGGCCAACATGCCATTCGTTTTTTCACTGCCTGCTTTACCTGAATGCTTACTTTCATAGACTTATGAACAAGAACCCCCCAGATCCCGTTGTACTTCCCCTTTTCCCAACTTGATGCCTTTAAATAGTAATCTACCTTCCTGTTTTTGATAGCAAAATGGGTAACACTGCTACTCAGCTTTGTGTCATCTGCAAATTTGCTAATGTCACTTTGAATCCTTTCATCCAAATCATTGATGAATATTGTAAATAGCTGCGGTTCCAGCACCGAGCCTTGCGGTACCCCAATAGTCACTGCTTGCCAATCTGAAAGGGACCCGTTAATCCCTACTCTTTGTTTCCAGTCTGCCAACCAATTTTCTATCCATGTCAGCACTCTACCCCCAATACCATGTGCCCTAATTTTGTGCACTAATCTGCTATGTGGGATCATGTTACTGCTATCCAAATATGCCACAGTTTCATCTTTTATAATTGGCTCCAGCAGCTTCCCCACCACCAATGTCCACGCCAACCAGTATTCACATGTACACCCGCACTATCCTACACACTGCGGACATTTTACCAAAGCCAATTAACCTACAAACCTGTACGTCTTTGGAGTGTGGGAGGAAACCAAAGCACCCGGAGAAAACCCATGTTGGTCACGGGGAGAACGTACAAACTGTGTACAGACAGCACACAGTGTCTGTTTTTCTTGCCATTGCTGTTCCACCATAATTCCTGCTAGGATCCCTTTCCAGTCTACCTTGGCCAGCTCCCCTCTCATGCCTTCATAGTCCGCTTTGTTCAACAGCATTACTGCCACTTCTCATTTAATGTTCTCCTTCTCAAATTGCAGATTAAAACTAATCATATTATGATCACTACCTCCAAGCTGTTCCTTTACCTCGAGTTTTCTTATCATATCTGGTTCATTGGACATCACTAAATCCAGAATTGCCTTTTCTCTGGTCAGCTCCATTACAAGATGCTCTAAGAATCCATGTCGGAGGCATTCTACAAACTCTCATTCTTGGGGTCCTGAACCAACCTGATTTTCCCATAATAGGGAAATAGACTTGCTGCGGTCCACAGTCACCAACGCAATCTCTACAGACCCCTATTACACTTGGCCATACGCTCCTATCCCTTTGTGAGCTTCCTTTATCGTTAATTCTGGGGTCATTAACTCTCTTTTCATTTAACTCCGTCCTATTTGACACCCCACCCCACTTATTCATTTTAAAACTACCCATGTAACAGTGGCAAACCTGCCTGCCAGAAAGCTGGTCCCACACCTGTTAAGGTGCAATCCATCCCTTTTGTACAGTTCCCCCTTACTCCAAAACAGATCCCAGTGATCTAAGAATCTAAATCCCTGCCAGTTCCTCAACCACACATTCAGGTCCCGTATCTCCCTGTTCCTGCTCTCGACAGCATGAGGAACTGGTAGCAAACCAGAGATAACAACACTGGAGTCCTGCTTTTCAGCATTTTTCCGAGCTCTCTAAAGTCACGCTGCAGAATATTCATCCCCTTCTTTCCGACATCGTTTGACCTGCTCAATTACTCTAGCACTCAATGAAACGTCACCTATCCATGTTCTCCAGAGATGCTCCCTAACATTTGTCGTTTCAGGTCAGGACCCTTCCGGTTTGAGTGGGCCAGTGGAGTAGAGAAGCCCAGACAGTTGTTGCACCAACAGTGGATATATAAAGGTCATTCGTGAAACCGGCATTCTTGAAACTCCTTTCTTGGACAATTGAACTCCACACCGTGAAGGTTAGAGTTTCGACCTCTAGTAGCTACCAGCTGTTTCAATGCCTGGCAGAATGGGTAGGGTGCACCCACTTCAATTTGACAGATGAATTGGAGCCAGTTTACCAAGTTGACAGATGGAATAGTCTCTCATGGTTACGGATGCAGTTCACTGTGAGGTCGCCGGCCAGGCACATTGAGGTCACCCCTGATTTTGATGGTTTACAAACTTGCGATCTTACGAATGGAAGGCCGGCCCAGAAGGGAATAAATATGTTCATGAGTCTGTGATCAGCATTAAAAAGCTGGACAGCCCTGGGGATGAAGGTTCCCTTCCTCCTCTGTGTCCGGCAACCCGGACAGCGCAGTCTGTGTCCTGAGGGGAGCCACTCAAACTCAGGAAACAGGATGTGAGAGGGGTCCTGAAGAATCCTGCGCGTTAACTTTACAGACTGTTGGTCGCATAGGGCAGTGAGAGTTCGGACGGGCTGCTCAATGATTTTTGAGCAGACCTTGACCACATTCAACAGGCGGCTTCTGTTTTGCAGGGTGATGGAGTGGAACCAGCTAGTGAAAGAGAAGGTTATTACATTTTCAATGAATGCATAGTAGAATGTGGTGAGAATGTCTTTGTTAATCCCAAATGACTTCAGCTTCCTGAGTATATCATATAACCATATAACAATTACAGCACGGAAACATGCCATCTCGGCCCTACAAGTCCGTGCCGAACAACTTTTTTCCTTTAGTCCCACCTGCCTGCACTCATACCATAACCTTCCATTCCCTTCTCATCCATATGCCTATCCAATTCATTTTTAAATGATACCAATGAACCTGCCAACACCAGTTCCACTGGAAGCTCATTCCACACCGCTACCACTCTCTGAGTAACGAAGTTCCCCCTCATGTTACCCCTAAACTTCTGTCCCTTAATTCTGAAGTCATGTCCTCTTGTTTGAATCTTCCCTATTCTCAAAGGGAAAAGCTTGTCCACATCAACTCTGTCTATCCCTCTCATCATTTTAAAGACCTCTATCAAGACCTCTATCCCTGAACCTTCTGCGCTCCAGAGAATAAAGACCTAACTTATTCAACCTATCTCTGTAACTTAGTTGTTGGCAACATTCTAGTAAATCTCTTCTGTACTCTCTCTATCTTGTTCACATCCTTCCTATAATTGGGCGACCAAAATTGTACACCATACTCCAGATTTGGTCTCACCAATGCCTTGTACAATTTTAAAATTACATCCCAGCTTCTATACTCAATGCTCTGATTTATAAAGGCTAGCATACCAAAATCTTTCTTTACCACCCTATCTATATGAGATTACACGTTCAAGGAACTATGCACGGTTATTCCCAGATCCCTCTGTTCAACTGTATCCTTCAATTCTCCAAAGAGGACATGCCTTCAGAATTAAGGGACAGAAGTTTAGGGGTAATATGAGGGGGAACTTCTTTACGCAGAGAGTGATGGCGGTGTGGAATGAGCTCCCAGTGGAAGTGGTGGAGGCAGGTTCATTGGTATCATTTAAAAATAAATTGGATAGGCATATGGATGAGAAGGGAATGGAGGGTTATGGTACGAGTGCAGGCAGGTGGGACTAAGGGGAAAAAATTTGTTCGGCATGGACATGTAGGGCCGAGATGGCCTGTTTCCGTGCTGTAATTGTTATATGGTTATATGGTTATATAATTCCCTACCATTTACCATGTACGTCCTATTTTGAATTGTCCTGCCAAGGTGTAGCACCTCACATTTATCAGCATTAAACTCCATCTGCCATCTTTCAGCCCATTTTTCCAAAGGGCCTAAATCACTCTGTAGACTTTGGAAATCCTCTTCATTATCCACAACACCCCCTATCTTGGTATCATCTGCATACTTACTAATCCAATTTACCACCCCTTCATCCAGATCATTGATGTACATGCCAAACAACAAAGGACCCAACACAGATCCCTGAGGCACCCCACTAGTCACCTGCCTCCAACCCGACAAACAGCCATCCACCATTACCCTCTGGCTTCTCCCATTCAGCCACTGTTGAATCCATCTTGCTATTTCTGCATTTATACCCAACAGTTTAACCTTCTTAACCAACCTTCCATGAGGAACCTTGTCAAAGGCCTTACTAAAGTTCATATAGACAACATCCACTGCTTTACCCTCGTCAATATCCCTGGTAACCTCTTCAAAATATTCAAGAAGGTTAGTCAAACATGACCTTCCAGGCACAAATCCATGTTGACTGTTCCTAATCAGACCCTGTTTATCCAGATGCTTATATATATTATCTCTAAGTATCTTTTCCATTAATTTGCCCACCACTGAAGTCAAACTAACAGGTCTATAATTGCTAGGTTTACTCTTAGAACCCTTTTTAAACAATGGAACAACATGCGCAGTACGCCAATCCTCGGGGACTATTCCCGTTTCTAATGACATTTGAAATATTTCTGTCATAGCCCCGGCTATTTCTACACTAACTTCCCTCAATGTCCTAGGGAACATTCTGTCAGGACCTGGAGACTTATCCACTTTTATATTTTTCAAAAGTGTCAGTACTTCTTTTACTTTGAACCTCATAGTATCCATAGCTACTCTACTAGTTTCCCTTACCTCACATAATTCAATATCCTTCTCCTTGGTGAATACCGAAGAAAAAAAAAGTTCAATATCTCCTCCATCTCTTTTGGCTCTGCAGATAACTGTCCACTCTGTCTCTCCAATGGACCAATTTTATCCCTCATTATCCTTTTGCTATTAATATAGCGGTAGACACCCTTTGGATTTACTTTCACCTTACTTGCCAAAGCAAACTCATATCTTCTTTTAGCTTTTCTAAATTCTTTCTTAAGATTATTTTTACATTCCTTATACTCCTCAAGCACCTCATTTACTTCATGCTGCCTATAATTATTGTAGATCTCCCTCTTTTTCCGAACAAGATGTCCAATTTCCCTTGAAAACCAGGGCTCTTTCCAATTTCTACTGTTTCCTTTCAACCGAACACGAACATAAAGATTATGTACTCTTAAAATTTCCCCTTTAAATGTCCTCGATTTCTCTTCTACATCTTTCCCATAAAACAAAATGTCCCAGTTCACTCCTTTTAAATCATCTCACATCTCATCAAAGTTAGCCTTTCTCCAATCAAAAATCTCAACCCTAGGTCCAGTTCTGACCCTCTCCATAATTATATTGAAACTAATGGTATTGTGATCACTGGACCTGAAGTGCTCCCCAACGCATACCTCCGCCACCTGTCCCGTCTCATTTCCTAACAGGAGGTCCAGCACTGCCCCTCCTCTAGTAGGTACCTCTATGTATTGCTGCAAAAAACTATCCTGCACAAATTTTACAAACTCCAACCCATCCAACCCATTTACAGAATGTGTTTCCCAGTCTATGTGTGGAAAGTTGAAATCTCCCACAATCACCACCTTGTGCTTACTACTAATATCTGTTATCTCCTTACATATTTGTTCTTCCAATTCTCGTTCCCCGTTTGGCGGTCTATAATACACCCCTATAAGTGTTGCTACACCTTTCCCACTTCTCAATTCCACCAAAATAGCCTCCCTAGATGAGCCCTCCAATCTATCCTGCCAAAGCACTGCTGTAATATCTTCCCTGACTAGCAATGCAACACCTCCACCTCTTGCCCCTCCAATTATATCACACCTGAAGCAACGAAATCCTGGAATATTTAGTTTCCAATCACAGCCCTCCTGCAACCACGTTTCACTGATCGCGACAACATCATACTTCCAGGTGTCTATCCAAACTCTAAGCTCATCCACTTTTCTTACAATGCTCCTAGCATTAAAATATGCACATTTAAGAAACCCCCCGTCTCTTATTCTCTGTTTATTTCCTTTTTTTTGTTTCTCCTCTTGTCCGAGTGCTTCCCTTTTCTGCTTCCTGCCTCCCATTCTGTCTACTAGCTTTCGCTATTTGAGTCCCTCGCCCCAACCATTCTAGTTTAAAGTCTCCCCAGCAGCCTTTGCAAATTTTTCCGCTAGGATATTGGTCCCCCTCGGGTTCAAGTGCAATCCATCCTTTCTGTACAGGTCCCACCTTCCCCAAAAGAAGTCCCAATGATCCAGGAACTTGAACCCCTGCCCTGTGCACCAGTGTTTCAGCCACGCATTTATCCTCCACCTCGCTCCATTCCTACTCTGACTGTCGCGTGGCACAGGCAATAATCCTGAGATTGTTACCTTTTTGGTCCTTTTTCTTAACTCTCCTCCCAACTCCCTAAATCCTCCCTTCAGGACCTCTTCCCTTTTTTTACCTATGTCATTGGTACCTATATGTACCACGACTTTAGGCTCCTCTCCCTCTGATTTAAGGATATCTTGTATGCGTTGAGACACGTCCGAGACCTTGGCACCAGGGAGGCAGACCACCATCCTGGTCTCCCGACTGCGTCCACAGAATCGCCTATCCGACCCCCTAACAATAGAGTCCCCAATTACTATTGCCCTCTTTTTTTCCCTACCTTTTGGAGCAACAGGGCCGGTCTCTGTGCTGGAGGCCCGTCCGCTGTCACTACCCCCGGGTAGGCTGTCACCCCCATCCGTACTCAAACAGGAGTACTTATTTGCAAGGTGTACCAACATTGGAGTACTCACTCGTTCCTGCCTCTGCCCCTTGCCCTTCCTTAACGTGACCCACATGTCGCTCTCCCGAGGTTTTAGAGTGACCACCTCCCTATAACTCCCCTCTATGACCTCCTCACTCTCCCTGATCAGACAGAGGTCATCTAGCTGCTGCTCCAGGATCCTAATACGATCCCTTAGGAGCCCCTTCTTGCTACACCTGGTGCAGATGTGGACGTCTGGAGGGCCATTCGACACCATGACCGAGCCCACATCTGACATCCAGAACAGTACACTGCTCTGTCTGTCATTCTCCCGCCTTACCCTGGATCTGATACCAGTATAATACAATAGAAACTGCTGGGAGAAATCAGCAGGTATGTGACTCACAACAGCTGCTCCCTCGTGACCTTTAAACTGCACCTTTATTATATAAACAAAAAGCACTGTACCTTTAGCCCACTGTACCTTTACTAAAGCACTGTACCTTTAACCAGGAAGCACAAATGCTAACCTGAGGTTGCACCCAATCAGCTGCTTCCTCTAGTCTGCTTCCACCAATCAGCGGCTTCCACCAGAACCCTCCCTATGGAGTGTGGAACGTTACGGATTTCGGTAAAAGCCCCGACCCTCTTCCACTGCTCTCCAACAGTCCTGGGCCTCTGTGAAAACAAGCCCCGCGCCCGATTTATATACTCACCGCCCTGACCCTCCTCCACTGCTCTCCAACGGTCCTGGGCCTCTGTGAAAACAAGCCCCGCGCCCGATTTATATACTCACCGCCCTGACCCTCCTCCACTGCTCTCCAACGGTCCTGGGCCTCTGTGAAAACAAGCCCCGCGCCCGATTTATATACTCACCACCCTGACCCTCCTCCACTGCTCTCCAACGGTCCTGGGCCTCTGTGAAAACAAGCCCCGCGCCCGATTTATATACTCACCGCCCTGACCCTCCTCGACTGCTCTCCAACGGTCCTGGGCCTCTGTGAAAACAAGCCCCGCGCCCGATTTATATACTCACCGCCCTGACCCTCCTCCACTGCTCACCAACGGTCCTGGGACTCTGATTACGGGCTAATAATTGGAAAAAAACTTATACTCAAATTCTGGAAAAAATGCTCCAATACCAACAATAAAAATGTGGATTTCAAACATGTTCGAAACACTACACCTGAAAGAGATGAGACTCCTCCTAGCAAGCAGTGCAGACCACTTCCAAAAGACGTGTTCTGCATTTACGGAACTATTTCAAGCATAAGGTGCAATAGTAATTTAAAATATAAATTGTACCAGGATCTTGTAACGGAGGATAAAAAATAAATTTAAAAAAAAACACGGTTGGTATATCCTTTTTTGCGGAGTTTTGTGTTGTAATAGAACGATTGTTTTCCTTTTTTTCCTTTTCTTTCTAGGGTCCTATTTCTTTTCTTTACTTCCTTCTCTAACTTCTTCCCCAAGGGGCTTTCTTCTCCCAACACTTTCCTGCGCCTTCACGATTCTTGCTCACTTTCCTCACTTCTTTTATTTCTACCTTTGTTAAAGCTCGAAAAACGATGTGGAAAAACTAAATAAATAAATAAATAAATATTAAAAAAAGCGACTCTTCAGTAATCCTTCAATTTCTAGACTTTCTTTGCCACGGACGTCCGGTCCCCGTACACCTACATCCTCAAAGAGGAAGCTGTAGGAATGAACCACAGATGCTGGTTTATATCAAAGATAGAGACAAATGCTGGAGAAACTCAGGGTGACAGGCAGAATGTTCCAGAGATGCTGCCTGCCCGCTCGGTTTCTCCTACATTTTGTGTTTATCTCCATGAGGAATGTCTTAATGCCTTCCGGTTCTTCTTCGAATAAGGAGCAAATTGATTTCACCCTACTAGCATTCTTCCCTGCCTCATCGCCATCGCCATCGCCTTCAACAAATTATCTTCAGACTCCATTCATTTTCTTCAAGTTAAAGGTGTAGCCATGGGCGCTCGGATGGGCCCTAGGTATGTCTGCCTTTTTTGTCCTTGACGTCGAACAGTACTTGTTCCACACGTACACTGGTACCATCTCCCAAATATGTTTCCGATATATTGACGACAGAACCGGGGCTGCCTCCCGGAAACCTCCCATGCGAGGGTTTTCCTCAATGGAAGACATTTATCTCAGCAGAAATCATGAATGTAATTCAAGATCTAACAGCAGCTCTTGGCGACTCAAAACACCACAGTTGCTCTGATATATGTCACAGATTAACAAAGATATTAGCTAGGGTTTGCTGATATTCTCGTGAGCTAATTGGAGTCATGGTTGCAGATAATGACATACAGAAGCAGGATATTCTGCCCAAGGTGCCAATACCATCCATCATGTAGCAATCTGCACTTCTCCATTTTTCCATTACTCGGATGGTAACCTTATTTATCATTGCGTTTCATTGCTCATTCGATTTTTTTTTTCAAAGCGTTGTGAGTTCCGACATCCATTACCAAATCAGGCAATACATTGTATACCTGAAGCTCAGGGTGGGTGGCAGAACACCTTACTTAAATGCCCAAATAACCGTCAACAGAATCGTCTTACCTCCGATTATGGACACCTGTGCTAAGGCGATACATTTCTCACGTATCCAGTCTCACAACAGTCCTCGTCGTTTTGTGAACCTCAAACAGAGCCGACACTCATTACCCTCCAGTTAAAGAGCACGAGCACTATCCTCGCAGACAGCAGAAACCATGTGTCGCAGCACCCTGGTACAACTCCCTGCAAGCTCTCATGATTGCGGAGACCCCGATTCCACCTGATGTTTCAAATATGAGTCAGCGAGTCATAGAGTCATAAAGTCATAGAGTGATAGAGCGTGGAAATATGACACACCTGCCCACGTTTGGCTCGCATCCCTCCAAACCTGTCCTATCCATGTACATGTCTAACAGTGTCTTACACGTTGGGATAGTCCCAGCCTTAACAGCCCCAGCTGGCTGGTTGTCCCATATGTCCACCGCCCTTTGTGTGAAAAGGTTACCCCGTTAGATTCCTATTAAATCTCCTCCTCTCAGCTTAATCAATGTATGATATTGTGGGAATTACAGATACGTGGCTGCAAGAGGATCTGAGCTTCGAGCTGAATATTCAAGGTTATAGGTTGTACCGGAAAGACAGACAGGTGAGCAGAGGGGTGGGGTAGCTTTGTTGCTCAGGAATTAAATTCGGTCTTTAGCGAGGGCTGATATTGGATCAGAAGATGTAGAGTCATTGTAGGTAAAGCTGAGACATTGTAAGGGTAAAAATATCCTAATTGCAGTTATTTACTTCCCCCCCCCCCCCCCCCCAAGTGTAGCCAGGATATAGGGACAAGTTATATTAGGAGACACAATCGGCATGTATGAAAGGCAATGCTCCAGTGACTGGGTCGTGTAAAATTTCAATATGCAGGTACACTGGGACAGTCAGGTTGATACTGAACACCAAGAAAGCGAATATGTAGACTGCATCCGCGATGGATTCGTTGAGCAGCTTGTAGTGGAGTCAACCAGGTAAAAGTCAGTTTTGGATTTAGTGTTGTGTAATGAACTGGATTCCATAGGCGAACTCAAGGTAAAGAAACCAGTCGGATGCAGCGTCCACAATATGATAAGATTTAACCTGCGATTTGACAGCCCGAAGATGAAATCGGATTTGTCGTTATTGCAGCCGAGCAATACCGACACAAAAGCACGAGCTTGGAGCTGGTCAATGTTGACTAGAAAGAGAGGGCGATGGAACAGCAATGGCAGGAATTGCTGGGAATAATCCGAAAGATGCAGGATCTTTTCATTCAAACGAAGAACAAAGGTTCCAGGTGGAGAAAGCGGCGACCGTGGCTGACAAGGGAAGTCAAGGACAGTATAAAACGAAAAGAGAAGGCGTATAACAGCAAAGATACGTGGAAAGCCAGGATTGAGAAGCTTTTAATTCACAACAGAAAGTAACTAAAAAGGCAATATGTGGAGGAAAGATGAAATGCGAAGGGAAGTTAGCCAATAATATAAACAAAGAGAGCAAGATGTTCTTCAGTTATACAAAGAGTAAGAAATAATTAAGAGTGCCGTTGGATCGCTGGAGAATGATGCAGGAGAAGTTATAATGGGGAATAAGAACTGGCAGAGGAGTTGAATAACCTTTGTGCATCAATCTTCAGAGTGCACGACACCAGCAACGTGCCTGAAATTCAAGTGAGCCAGGGGGTATACGTTAGTGGAGTGGCTATTACTACACAGAAGGTGCTTGTGAAGCTGAATTGGATGAAGGTGCATAAGTCACTTGGACCGGATAGACTGCACCTTACGGTTCTGAAAGACGTGGCTTTAGAGATCGTGGAGGTATTGATAGTGATATGTCACGAATCAACAGAGTTTGTAGTAGTCCCAGATGATTGGAAACTTGCGAATATTACCCCACTGCACAAGGAGGGAGCAAAGCAGAATAGTGGGAACAATAGACCGGTTAGTCTGACCACGGTGATTGGTAAGAATGTAACAGTCCATTATAAAGGATGAGATAGTTCTGAGCAGTTCTTGGTAAAATAGGCTGAAGTGAAAGAGGGGTCGTTCTTGATATATTTGCTGGAATTCTTTGATGAAATAAATAGCAGGACGGACATAGACCTTTCATAAGGTGCCACACGTGAGGCTGCTGATTAAGATGAGAGCCCACGGTATCAAAGGGAAGATACTAGCCTGGATAGCAGGTTGGCTGGATGGCAGAACAAAAATAATGGCAATTAAGAGGGATGTTTCTGGTTTGCTGCCAGTGACTAGCGGAGTTCTGCAGGTGACGGTGACGCGGCTGCTAACCTTCACGTTGTATATTAATGATTTTGTAAGAAAGGATTGAAGGCTTTGGAGCCACGTTTTGCGGATAATACGAAAATAGGTGGTGGGGCAGGTAGTGTAGTGAAAGCATGGACTCTGCACAAGAACTTGGACAGGTTGGGAAAGTGAGCAGCAAGTGGCAGGTATTTGTATTTCAAGAGGCCTTGTACACAAAAACAAGGATGTAATGCTGAGGTTCATAGTGCGCTGTTAAGGCCTTTGGAATATTCTGAGTAAATTATGGTACCATATCTGAGGATGGCTCTGGACAGGGTCCAGATGAGGTTTTCAAGAGTGATCCCAGGAATGAGTAGGTTTGAGCGTTTGTCGGCACTCTGTTTGTACTCGCCGAAATTTAGAAAAATAAGGGAGAACCTCATTGAAACAAACAGAACGGCGTAAGGCTGGGAAAGAGTGTGTGTGTGAAGAGGATGTATCCACAAGTGTGAGAGTCTAGGACTAGAGGTCATAGCCACATAACTAATGAATGTTCTTTTAGGAAGGAGATGAGGGTACATTTATTTCGTCAGATGGTGGTGAATCTGTGGAATGTTTTGCCGCAGAAGGCTTTGGAGGCCGTCAGTGAATATTTTAAGGCAGAGATAGATAGATTCTTGATGTACAGGTGACAGAGGTCAAGGGGAGAAGGTAGAAGAACGGGGTTCATAGGGAGAGATAGATCCGCCATGACTGAATGGCGAAGGAGACTTGATGGGCCGAATTGCCTAATTCTACTCTTATCACTTAGGATTTATCTGAGGCTGCACCTGATCTGAGATTGTCTGCCCAGATTTCCCTGCAATATTCTTCGTGTACCATATATGTGTTCAGAATGTTTTAGTGTACATGGCAGATCACTTGTTTCAAAGACCAGGATACCGTATTTGCTAAGCGACGTTGTACAGTTTGTGATCTGACGGTGCAATGGCTTGATGCCTACATGTATGCCCTTTCCATGAAGTTTCGTGCTGTTGTACATTGCAGTGGACTTACACGGAGTGGTTGCGCTGGTATGTCCTTGGTCCGAGCTAAACATTACCAATGTAAAACGGTCAATGGCTTTCCAGTGATGTTTGGTCGTGTTGACGGCCCCTACATTTCCTACTCCGATGCTTCGCTGTGGTTTTCAGAATGCCCATCTCACCATACGCCAGCCCGAGATGTTGTAGTTTACACCATCATGGCACGATATAACCGTATTTCACCATATAACAATTACAGGACGGAAACCGGCCATCTCGGACCTTCTAGCCCGTGCCGAGCACACACTCTCACCTAGTTCCATCTACCTGCACTCAGACCACAACCCTCCATCCCTTTCCCGTCCATATACCTATCCAATTTATTTTTAAATGATAAAAACGAACCTGCCTCCACCACTTCCACTGGGAGCTCATTCCACACAGCTACCACTCTCTGAGTAAAGAAGTTCCCCCTCATGTTGCTCCTAAACTGTTATCCCTTAATTCTCAAATCATGTCCTCTTGTTTGAATCTTCCCGACTCTCAATGGAAAAAGCTTATTCACGTCACCTGTTTACCCCTCTCATAATTTTAAAGACCTCTATCAAGTCCCCCCTTAACCTTCTGCGCTCCAAACAATAAAGACCTAACTTGTTCCACCTTTTTCTGTAACTAAGGTGCTGAAACCCAGAAAATAAGTACACTAAATGTCCTCTGTACTTTCTCTATTTTGTTGACATCGTTCCGATAATTTGGCGATCAAAATTGTACACAATATTCCAGAATTGGCGTCACCAATGGTTTGTACAATTTTACATTACATCCCAACTTCTATACTCAATGTTCTGATTTCTCATTTCACATTATACTTCTGTTTCCGCCAAGTGCTGCCCATTGCATTTAGACACAGTGCCGGTCTCTCGCTTTCTTATCATAATAAAGGTATGAGACAAAGAATAACCTGTGGATTTCTCCACATCTCTCTTTTACTATAAGGACAGAGGAGAAAAGTTATTTTCCGTCACGTGCAATGTTGAGCTTTTTATAGTTTTATTTTGGTCAGCATTGTCACTGCCCTGTGTGCACTGCGTGTGTTGGACAGGCCTGTGAGGGAACAGTTCAGCTGTTTCTCAGTATGTGCACCCTCATGGCAGGCCGCGTGATTTTCTTCACCGAGCCGTAACCGGACGTCTTCTAACGTACTGGGCCGAAATGACGTGCGGAAAATTGAGCGCCGGCTCCCACAGTTGTCAGTCAGTGCTGCCGGCTGGTTCAGCTTCACTGCCGTTAACAGGGTACATGATGTGGGTCCGGTTAGATCAAGGTTCTGATTACCCTGCTCTTGGTGGACAAGAAATTTGTGACAACACAGAGTGTTCAAGTGTCATCATCATCGGCAGTCACTCGAAACGCCTATGACTGTCCTCTCCTTACGGTCGTCTACTTGTGGGTCTACAGGTGTCTTTAGAGACCGATCCGCGATCCACACACCATGGTGAAACGTGGGCAGCGGAGACAGGCGGTGATTGGTAGTCGGTGAGCCCCCCTCTCTCTCTCTCTCTCTCTCTCTCTCTCTCTCTCTCTCTCTCTCTCTCTCTCTCTCTCTCTCTCTCTCTCTCTCTCTCTCTCTCTCTTTATGGTGCTGTCGCTTTCTCTCTGCGACACGGCGTTGTTCATTTCATGAAGGTCGGCTCCTTCCTGCACGGACTTCCTCCAGAAGCGCCTGTCCAGAGCAATGTGCTCCCAGTTGCTTGATGTGATATGGAATTTCTTCAGACTGTTCTTGATGTTGTCCTCAAAGCGTTTCTTTGGCCCGCCGGGAGTTCGCCGACCTTCCTTCAATTGAGAGTACACGATTTATTTAAGGAGCCCTGTGTTGGACATCGGATGACACGGCCAGTCCATCGAAGTTGGTGCTGCATTATTATGGTGGTGATGCTGGTCATGTTGGCTTCCTCCAAAATGCTGGTGTCGGTGCGTTTGTCCTCCCAGCTGATCCTCATAATCTTTCATAAGGATCTTTGATGGTATTGTTCCAGTGCTCTCAGGTGCCTGTTGTAGGTGGTCCATGACTCGGCTCCATACAATAGGATGGAGAGGACAACGGCTCTGTAGACCAGCAGTTTTGTTGCGCCTTCAGGCCTCAAAGACTCTTTCCCTGAGAATGCCGTAGGCTCCGCTGCCACAATTCAGGCGATGAGTGACCTCAGAGTCGATGTCAGCTTTCGAGGAAAGATTGCTGCCAAGGTCGGGGAAGTGGTCAACGTTTTCAAGAGTGAAGTTGTATACTTTTATAGTGGGCTGTGTAGACGGCTGGTTTGGTGGAGGTTGATATAGAACCTGGGTCTTCCTGATATTTAAGGCTAGGCCCAGTCATTCAGAATGCCCTGACATCTGGCAAAGGCATCCAGGTAAAGGCATTCAGGATGTCCTAGAGGTCACCTGCAAATTGTACTGCAATTGTGCAGTCGTCCCCGTATTGAAGCTCCATGAAGGTGGTGTTACCGACGTTGCTCTTGGCCTTCAACCTATTGAGGTTGAAGAGCCCACCGTCAGTTCTATAGAGGATTGGGAACCCCTGTGGCAGCTCTTCAGCAATGAGGTGAAGTATGGCAGCAATGAAGATGACAAACAGGGTGGGTGCGATGATGCATCCCTGTTTGACCCCCGCATCCACAGTGAAGGGCACGGACTCAGAGCCGCAGCTGCTGAGCACTGTAACCGACATGCCATCATTTAGAAGCCTCAATATTCTGATGTACCTATCGTGACAACCGTACCTTGATAGTATGTTCCAAAGAGCCTGGCCATCTAACGTGTGAAAAGCCTGTGTCAGGTCTGTGAAGGCCATATACAAAGGCTGCCTTTGTTCACGGCATTTTTCCTGGAGTTGGTTTGCTGTGAATATAATGTTTGCTGTACCTCTGGGGGGTAAATCACGTAGGTTCTCAGGAAGAGCCTATTCTGGTTCGGCGCTGACTGACTCACACAACTCGGATCCGCAGCGCTCTACTACGACCAGTGACCTCAACCAATTCCCCATGGTTCGGTGTGAATCTAAATGGATGACCTGACTTGAGTGGTAGAAAGACCTCGGAAAGGAAACAGACAAACTTCCACAAGTTGTCTCTTATGGTTTGGAATGGCAGCATCATTCATTCTTTGTCTGGAGGTCTCGCGTGTTTCACTCAGCCAATATCGGTAATGCAGATGATGTAAGAAATAGCCGGCCATTCAATGTATGTTTTATTATCCAGAGGTGTTTTATCATTGTCCACTTAATGGGTGTGGCGACTTTCCACACGATGGTTTGATCCACGTGATCCGGCCATAATCAAGGGCGCCGATCGTGGTGGAATAAAATGTGCGGATTTAATACAGGAAGCGTCATGGAGGTCCAGTTCAGAGCCATTGGCCCGTCATTGATCTATATGAGGTGTCTGGTACACAGTGACATAATGGGTTGGTATCGGTGCCTGAGCTGTTGACCCGTCATTAATCTATCTGAAGAATCACAGTCTGAAGGAGGGTTTCGGCCCGAAACGTTGCCTATTTCCTTAGCTCCATAGATGCTGCTGCCCCCGCTGAATTTCTCCAGATTTTTTGTGTAACCATTAATCTATCTGATGTGTCTGGTACTCAGTGACAGGATGGACAATGGTCTCAGTGCTGATTGGTATCGAGGCCTGAGCTATTGACACCCCGCCAGCATCGCCAATTACATCTGATCATGTGACCGGTGCATTGGTCAGGGAACAGCCTGGTTATCAGTGACTCCCTCGTGTTGACGGTATATCAGTATCCCGGACACGCAGATGCGCCCTATAGAAATGGAGCTTCACGGTGACTGGTGAGACTGCCGGCCACTGTGGTGGGAGACAGAGCATCCCGTGTCTTGCAGCGCCCAGTCCTTAGTTCCGTCCGCCTTCTTTTCATTGCCCTGGCGGCCATAAGGCCAATATGGTCGGAAATCAGTGATAGCTCCTGGGAACTTGATTTAGGACTGAGTACTTACAGCAATGTTACTCGTAACTCGTCCCTTGGTTAGTTGACGTTTCAAGTGGTGGGAAAAGCCGCATACACGGTGTGCTTGGAGACTGGGTGGCAGGTGGGAATCTACAAGGCCGCCGATGTAGCATCTACTGGTCATTTCTGCGTGACAGATGTTTGTTCTGTTGCACTGAGCCGCGGGATTATGGGAGGATCACAGTGTAACGTGACTGTGTGGAGCTGTTCTGGTCTCTGAGAGGTCGCTTCAGATTTATGTCCGTTCCTCGCCAGTTTCACTGCAGGGCCAATCACCTTGGTGGTACTTGGTGCGTCAACACGTGGCGAGACATGTGCTGCTGAGGTTGTATGCAAAGCAAAGCATTTCAGTGATACATCTTTCAATCAGTTACCTATGGACCAGGCCCAGTATGGATGGTGGCTATTCCTTTCACGCAGTCAGACGCTGTTAGAATATGTGATGTGGCATTTACCAATGCCTATCATGACTATAGCCCATGCATTATTGCAACTCTATCCCTCATTATCACATCTTCACAGTTGCTACATCTAATGATTCCATTCCGTGTCAGACATTGTAAGCCACAGCCCCTGGTGTGGCAGGACTAGAACATAGACAGAAACGTATCTGTTCATAAAAGTGAAGCAACAGGTTAGTCAGTTAGTCCTGCCCGATTTTAGCATAGACTGTGTAATCTTTACCTGGTGTTCATTGCCTAGGTGATAACTAGTTAATCACAGACTGCTTTCTGGTGTTCAACGTGTCACTCTAAATCTGTAATTCCCACAGATGTGCTAATCTGGGAGCAGCTGACGTGGCAAGTTTGTTCAGTGCGTGCAACTGACGTCGATGGCCAGGAGACTGGTGCCGCTAGAGGTTTTTCTTTGCTATAAAAAGGGATCATGTGAGCACCTCGTCGCCGTTTTGGCAGCAGCCCTGCTGTGTCGATTCAACAGAGGAGTCGTCACATCATCGTGAACATGGGAGTCTCACTACTTGTCCAAATTATGTCGATTTACTATCCAGTTCTGGCCGCTATTGGTGTTCTCGGTGAGAGGTTACTCACATGTACGCACCGTGTTCATTGCTGTTATATCTGAGATGTTGCTGATGGCGGTGTGCCGTAGTGCCCGCTTGTTTCGTTGTTGTATTATTCTGGGTATGGTATTTGCCCCATTGTGAGTTGATTTTAAAATGACCCCCTATCTTAATTCAAACGGCAGTCTCAGGCAAGATGGTCCTGTTTCATGTGGACTACAAAACATCTAGCCGTAGATCTGCGAATCTGCCGCCAGTGTCATGTCAGCATTATCATTGTGAATGCACAGTACATTCTGCTGTGTGGACTCATTGGAGAACACACTGATGATCCCACGCTTTGTGAAATGCATCTTGAAATAATCAAGTGTAATTGTTCAGGATACGTGTTCAGATAATCCAGGATATTTCGGTTGTTTCAGCACTGAGTGGAACAACCCCCCGTTGCCAAATAATTTCTTGCTTTTTCCGGGACTAAAACATCGGCCGTTGATGCTCCAGTCCGATTTTGGGACAAGGGTTTTTGCTCTTTTTGCGAGAGAAACGCTTCCGTTTCACTCCAAGCACTTTTTTAATTCACCGGCGGCGTGGAATAATTCCACATTTTGGAAATAGTCTCCGCTGGTCTGGAGTGAAATGCGAAAATACTTGAAACCGCATGTCTGGGAGCATTTGTGGAAGGAGAAAGAGAAAGTTTCAAATCAAAGTTTCTTTCTCGGGAAGCATGGGAGGGAAGAAATACGTTTAATTGAGCGGCGGTGATGTTGGAAAGGACCAAGGGCTGGAATGTAGCGAATGCCTGGAACAGGGATAGGTTTTCACTGAATGGATAATTGAACTGCATTGTCTTGGAGTATTGCGTACAGTTTTGGTCTCCAAATCTGAGGAAGGACATTATTGCCATAGAGGGAGTGCAGAGACGGTTCACCAGACTGATTCCTGGGATGTCAGGACTGTCTTATGAAGAAAGACTGGATAGACTTGGTTTATACTCTCTAGAATTTAGAAGATTGAGAGGGGATCTTATAGAAACTTACAAAATTCTTAAGGGGTTGGACAGGCTAGATGCAGGAAGATTGTTCCCGATGTTGGGGAAGTCCAGGACAAGGGGTCACAGCTTAAAGATAAAGGGGAAATCCTTTAAAACCGAGATGAGAAGAACTTTTTTCACGCAGAGAGTGGTGAATCTCTGGAACTCTCTGCCACAGAGGGTAGTTGAGGCCACTTCATTGGCTATATTTAAGAGGGAGTTAGATGTGGCCCTTGTGGCTAAGGGGATCAGGGGGTATGGAGAGAAGGCAGGTACGGGATACTGAGTTGGATGATCAGCCATGATCATATTGAATGGCGGTGCAGGCTCGAAGGGCCGAATGGCCTACTCCTGCACCTAATTTCTATGTTTCTATGTCTGTGTAACGTGTTCCTAACCTGGTCCACTCTGGGTGACATTATACAATGTGGGTGTCGCTCTATATTCCGTGTGCGCTTGTACTGCTGGTGACGGTGTGAATTCGGGTGAATTTATACAGTCTGGTCGAGTGGGAGCTGTCCAGGATATTCCAGTATTTACAGATGTTTGCAATATTTTCTGATTTCCAACATCCACAATGTATTCTAGACTGTCCAGCTGGACTCCGGTTGAGATGCTCCGTTTTCAGGAATGGCGCCGCTTTAGCTTCTCCCTCTGTACGTGGCGGCGTTGCACGAGTTCCGCAGTGTCTGGGTTATTGACAGTTCCGGCAGTGGTCGAGAGATGGCGCCGTGTTATTGGGTGGACTGAGTACAATTCAATTCTTATCTATATTTTGTACCAACCTGAGATCAGATCTGTATATGACGTCGGGGGCACGGGTGACGGCCCAACGCGGGTCTGTTTCTGCTCCCCGTCACGTTGCTCTGTGAGAGGAACCGCGCCGGTCTAGAACCCTGGCACCAACAGACTGTAGAGAGGTTGTTGAACCGTTGCCAATCCGAATAGTGACGGTTTTGCTAACGTGGTGTGTGGTGAGGATGTCCGACTCTGTGACCGTTCTCTGTGCCAACAGGCAGCATGTGGTGCATTTGGGCATAGTTTGTGAGCTGCAGGGCACTGGGGCTGGGGTTGGCGACTGCAGGCTGCAGGAAAGGCAATTTGATGTGATGTTGCGGGTTAACATGTATGTCACAGCAGAATTATGGGTTCGGAGCACAGGTCCCCGTCGTCACTCATTGTTAGCTGAGTGTCGCTGATTATTCCGCACGTCTCAGATTTCCCGATACTGGCAAGGTACAATCTATTAATTTAACCTTCGATTAACTGAGAATGCACAGTACATTCCAGTAAGATGCGACGAGATGGATGTTGATAATACATTTATTCAGACGGCGCGAACGTTTCAGAAATTTATGCATGCAAGTCTGGAAGAGGAAAGATTTGACTGAACTCAGATGTAAACCCTCGGATGTGTAATTGAAAGCGCTGATCTAGAAGATTATTTCTTCACAATATATATCCTGTCTATGCCCCTTAATTCGTCCAAATGTTGGATCTTCACGGTGACTTGTAACGTGCCGATTGCTCGGCACAGACACAATGAGCCAAATTGTCCACATACATGTGAGATGCTTTCTACGAATACACTATTACTGTACTTGCAACTGGTTGATCGGAGAAGTCCCGCTACAAATATGCATACCATACCATGGCCGTCTCCAAGAAGATTTCCCAACTTTCTGCACTTGGTACATATCATCATCAACATTCCCTTCCCCACCACCAACATCGTCCTTAGTCTGTCCATTTAGTGATAGGTCGGGTGAAGCTGGGGGTAAGCTTTGGGCATAGGGTCGGCTCCTAGCAGGTAATCTCTTTCGAACCCGATAGTGTACAATCCCAAAGATCTTCGGAGGCGGCATTACAGGCAGATCAGTTGTCATTGAATGTGTGTAACATTGCCGGCCGCACAAATGAACCAGAAGCAGATTGGTTGGGGTACAGCTTTATACAATGTTCCCTAGCTCACATCAGCGCTTCTGTGGGCACCTCTGGTCGCCGCACTGTGGGAAGAATTTAATTACTATGTAGAAGGTGGAGAGGAGATTTATAAAAATGTTTTCTGCGATGGCAAAGTTTGGTTATGACGGGAGAGTCGATAGACTGAGTTTCCTTTCACGAAAATTACGCAGTGAAGATCCAACATTTGGACATATTAAGGGGAATAGACAGGATACATGCTATCAAACATGCCGCATAAAAGAGGGGGCTAAATCCAGAGGGCAATAGTTTAGATAAAATATTTGGAAGCATTTGAAGAGGTATTTTCTCAGACTGGGAATCTAGGACGCGCTGCTAAAGAGTTTGACAGAGGCAGCGATACTAAATACATCAAGAGGAACACTTAGCACTCCAAGGCATGGAGACTATGGGTTATATGGGTCCATCCATGTCGCTTTGGCTGTGGTGGGTTTTATGGCTTGCTTCCGAGCTGTGGGAAGCTCTGCTTATGGAAAATGAACTGCAGAATGTTGCGGATGGAAGCGCTACAAAGTGTATTGACGGAAAGTGGGAATAGGGAGATACAGTGTGTGATAATGGTGGAGACAGAGTGGAGGCCGTGGGTCAGGGTGTGGACAGCGTCGTGGACATACACTTAATACGTTGTACATGGTGCAGTCAAAGTGATTGAGATTTCGGGACAGCTGCTGCATTTTGACGGAACACTTCTGACAGCAGCACATGCTTCCAGGTCAGATCACCAAACAAAACCGCAGCTCAACTGCCCGTCTGACCTTCCGCTGTGGCACTCGGAGAGTCACCCCGCCCCCGCCCCCGCCCCCGCCCCCACCCCCCCCCCCCCCTCCCACCCCCCGCTCAGCATGACATAAAACATTTCAATGAAAATCCGCACGATAAGCCACCTGAAGTTGCTCGTTCCCCACTGATATCTATCCTGACGTCTGGCTGTCCCTCCGCTGCACACTCTCCTCTCAACAATTCCCACTGCACATTCCCCATGCACCTTCATCCCGCCCAGTCCAGCCCGCGCCTTCCCCCGGCTCAGTCCCCACCCCACTGAAGCTTCACTCTGCCGATAATTTGCTGCGCATCTGTGGCAGATAAACGTGGGCAGCAAGGGAACAAGTTGATATTGACCTTGAAGTGATGCCTGTCGTTTATGTAGAATGCATGCAAGGAACTACAGGCGGGTCATTCTGATATCGGTAGTGGTAAAGCTGCCTGAGGGAAATTAGTGATATACGCTTCATCGGTATTTGGAACGATAAACACTGATTATAAATAGACAGCATGACTTTATTCGCGAGACACGTTGTCTATATGTGTTTTTGTAGTTTAGCCTTTAGTTTCACAGGGTCCGCATGGTAGACTAACCTGGAACATTCACGCACACAGGATACAGTTGGGAAGAATTAGATACAAAGTTGTTCCAATGGTAGGAGTCAGGTGGTTACAGGAAATTATTTAAAACAAAACGTAGATCATAGAACAGTACAGCACAAAACAGGCCATTCGGTCCACATTATCTGTGTCCAACATGATGCCAAGGGCAACTCCTATCTGCCTGCGCTAAACCCATATACATCCATTCTCTGCAAATCTATTGGCGTATTCAAAAGTCTCTGAAACACCATTATCCTACCTGGTCCAAACACCATCACAAACCCCCACCCTGGCAGCACTTTCCAGGCACCCAGCCTTTGCGTATAAAACATGTCCTAACATCTCCCTTAAGATTTGCCCTTCTTAAAGCTCTTTGCTCTCTTATTTGATTTTTTCTATCCTGGAAAAAAGGTTCCTGTTTTCTTTTATTCTGTCAGGTCGCCCCGCAACCTTCAGCGTTCCTGATAAAAAGCAATCCAATTTTCTCCAACTTCTCCCTGTAGCCATTACCCCATAATCTAGGCATCATCCTTGTAACCTTTGTACCCTCTCTAAAACATTCACATCCTCCCTGTAATCGGGCGACCAGAACTGGACGTAATACCCCAAATCCTCTCCAAAGTCCTACAGCGCTGCTCCACGATGCCCTGACTGTCATACTGAATGTGCTGAGCAAATATGCCACGTGCCTCATGTACCACGTGTTCACAAACTGTTCACAAACTGTGGATGGCGGTTGTGTTTATTGACCCAATATTGGATACATACAGGGATAGGAAGGGTTTAGACAGATGAGGGTCAAACATGCTGGAAAAAGTGCTGGAGAAACTCCGCTGGTGCAGCAACATCTATGGAGCGAAGGATGTAGGCAACGTTTCGGGCAGAAACCCTACTTCAGCCATGCGCAGTTGGAACACGAGTAGGTGGGGAATGGGCCAGATGGGCCGAAGAGACTGTTTACACGCGGAATGACTCTACCTCTCTCTACGTCTTTTGCTCCAATAATAACATGAATCTTTCGGTAAGAAGGACATACGATCTATCTAGTTTTCCCATTCCCCAAGAGGAACACCGTCATCCTCTCGGCAAATTTCTGTTTCACTTTAACCCTGCAGGTTATTCTCCCTCACTGATCCATACACTGCCACCGGCACACTTGTCGTCTGCATTGCGAAGTCAATTACAGCACCCAGCTAACACACGGAATTATCTCTCCATTCGATAAGTAACCAGCGGCCAACCATAGTCAGAGGAGCGGATCCAACCCGGATAACACGAGCTGTGTGTGCCACGTATCTTTTCATTATCTAACTGCTGATATGACGTGTAATTTCATTTATTCTTGAAACTCAGTAGTAAATGTCACTCGGAAATCCTTTCAGTTCAGGGTATTCTTTGTGATTGCCACACACTGTAACATCCTTCGTCCCTTCTTTCGCAGTTAACTTGGTGACGATTGTGATCCTGTCCCGGGGAAAGTGCGGTCTCTCCAAATGCATCACTCGCTACCTGGTGGGAATGGCAGCGGCCGACCTCATGGTCCTCATCATTGATGTCATAATAAGATCCATTGTTGAAATGTATTTCCCGCTGTCGTTCTTCACCATCACCCCCGTGTGCTCCGTCACCTGGACCCTGACCTGCGCATCCACAACAATCTCTGTCTGGTTCACCGTGGGGTTCACGTTTGATCGGTTTGTGGCCATTTGTTGTCAGAAGCTGAAAACAAAATATTGCACAGAGCGAACGGCGAGTGTTGTTATCGGAACGGTAATTGCTCTGAGCTGTTTAATAAACGCACCGTTGAATTTTACATTCGAGTCAGTTTATATTACCGATAATAAACCCAGAGGGTGTGCCTGGACACAGTCATTCTTAACCTCACCTTCATGGTCTTCGTTTGAATTGTTGGCATTTACAGTAACTCCTTGTCTCCCGTTCGTTTTGTTTTTGTTGGTCAATTCACTGACCGCCAGATACATTCTAGTCTCTGGTAGAGTCCGCAGATTGCTCCGGGGCCCCAACAGTGGAGAGAATGGCAAGGATCCGGAGATGGACAGCCGGAGGAAATCCATCGTTTTACTCTTCAGCATATCTGGCAGTTTCATCGCGTTTTGGAGCACACTGACTATATATGTTGTGGCTGAGCGCGTTTTAGGCGCTGAGTATTTCGCGGACAGTGATCTTCAGAAAATTTCGTTTATGCTCCAGGCTCTGAGTACCTGCACCAACACGTGTATTTATGTCCTGACCCAGAGAATGTTCCGGCAGCAGCTGAAGACCATGGTTACATATCCCGTGAATTTCATTGTGAAATTAATCATATCATTGAAACATTAGTATTCCCAGTCTAGTTATAAATATAGTAGAACATTGAACAGATGTATACATCTTAAACCGATGTGTTCAGGAGTTATTCGTGTGTGCGAATTATATAACTCAGGAGCTGCCGTCTACAACCAAGCGTTCACATGAAACAAATCAGCGTCTGTCTTTCCTTTCTACCCAATGTCATCTCAATGTTGTCCGGGTGCAGTAATACTAGATATTGTAAGTCGCGGGACAACAGCGCGCGATGTCACACCACCTTGTGCGTGAATCACACAGGAAACTGGTTGTTCATAGTGACCCGAAATAAACTATTCTAATCACTTCCAATACCTGTCTCCTTGTCGCTGGGTGTCCGATGGGTGGGTGGAATGGTGGTGGGGACCGGGTTCTCAGAGGGAATATACAATGTTCATGTCCCCTGGAGCGTCTGAATATATGAGAATAATTAGAGTATATATGGATGTTAATAATGAGCATTTGTATTGACACGGGTGACACAACCTCGTCACAGTTGAGGTCACCGGTCTCTCTGGGGAGGAGACAGTGGTGATCGGTTCTCCTTCACATGGGGGCAGCAATGATTCCTATGTGGAGAATCTGTGATTTGTGAAATGATCGTTTTAAATTTCCCCCCTTCGATACCGTCGAACAAACTGGCTCCGTGACTGGCGACAATATCCCGAATGCATTGAGCCGAGCCACAAACCCCCGTCCCCCACCACCGTCCCCTGCCCCGACCATCTCCTATAACCTGCTGCCTATTTCGCTGCAATTTGTTCCACTGTTCTGACATCTCTTCAAATTATAACTTTACTCAGCACCGGTTGACCAATCCGTCGGAGAATAATATACTTTACACCTCTGCTCGGTGAGTCTCGGAATGTTTGGTCCTTTTGACTCTGCTGTGTAAGCACAGCGACATCGTGTGTACCTTGTGCAGAGATCGTGGACGCTGGTTTGATTAATTAGGAGCTTAGGATCCCAATTAACGGGTCAAGCACAGTTAGATGGTGAATGGGGGGTTTGTGAATGCAGGCTTCTACAACTGGCAACATAAAGGGGATGTAACACATCGGCAAGGAATTTAGGATTTAGTACCAAATATTACAGCACACGGTAATATGAGAAATCCCCAGGTGAGAATGCTAGTGTTGAGCAAATCGGTCAACTTCCCTGGAGAGAGGAACAGGAATAATCTTTCAGGTCGAAAGTCCGTGTCTGTTACAAGGACAGATCGGAATTCAGTCAAGTGGACACGGTGAATTTCTTCTTGTCAGAAGAGAGCAGGTGAATTATGTTAAAAGGAAGGACAAGCCATGCTTGTCATCGCCATATAATCGGAGAGTCACACAACATGGAAACTGGCCATTCTGCCCAACTACCCCATGCCGAACAAAATGCTCTAATTACACTAGTCCCCCCTGCTCACGTTTGTCCGATACCCCCCACCCCCCCCCCCCAAACAATTGTATCCATGTTCCCATCAAACTGTACCTAGAATGTTCTTATAGGTCTAATGTTCTTTTCATTAGAAACGGGAATAGTGCCGGAGGATTGACGTACTGCGCATGTTGTTCCATTGTTTAAAAGGGGTCTAAGAGTAAACCTAGCAATTATAGACCTGTTAGTTTGACGTCAGTGGTGGGCAAATTAATGGAAAGAATACTTAAAGATAATATATATAAGCATCTGGATAAACAGGGTCTGATTAGGAACAGTCAACATGGATTTGTGCCTGGAAGGTCTTGTTTAACTAATCTTCTTGAATTTTTTGAAGATGTTACACGGGAAATTGATGAGGGTAACGCAGTGGATGTTGTGTATATGGACTTCAGTAAGGCCTTTGACAAGGTTCCTCATGGAAGGTTGGTTAAGAAGGTTCAATGGCTGGGTATTAATGGTGGAGTAGCAAGATGGATTCAACAGTGGCTGAATGGGAGATGCCAGAGAGTAGTGGTGGATGGTTGTTTGTCAGGTTTGAGGCCAGTGACGAGTGGGGTGCCACAGGGATCTGTGTTGGGTCCATTGTTGTTTGTCATGTACATCAATGATCTGGATGATGGTGTGGTAAATTGGATTAGTAAGTATGCAGATGATACTAAGATAGGTGGGGTTGCGGGTAATGAAGTAGAGTTTCAAAGTCTACAGAGAGATGTATGCCAGTTGGAAGAGTGGGCTGAAAGATGGCAGATGGAGTTTAATGCTGATAAGTGTGAGGTGCTACATCTTGGCAGGACAAATCAAAATAGGACGTACGTGGTAAATAGAAGGGAATTGAAGAGTGTAGGTGAACAGAGGGATCTGGGAATAACTGTGCACAGTTCCCTGAAAGTGGAATCTCATGAAGATAGGGTGGTAAATAAAGCTTTTGGTGTGCTGGCCTTTATAAATCAGAGCATTAAGTATAGAAGTTGGGATGTAATGTTAAAATTGTACAAGGCATTGGTGAGGCCAATTCTGGAGTATGGTGTACAATTTTGGTCGCCTAATTATAGGAAGGATGTCAACAAAATAGAGAGAGTACAGAGGAGATTTACTAGAATGTTGCCTGGGTTTCAGCAACTAAGTTACAGAGAAAGGTTGAACAAGTTAGGGCTTTATTCTTTGGAGCGCAGAAGGTTAAGGGGGGACTTGATAGAGGTTTTTAAAATGATGAGAGGGATAGACAGAGTTGACGTGGAAAAGCTTTTCCCACTGAGAGTAGGGAAGGTTCAAACAAGGGGACATGACTTGAGAATTAAGGGACTGAAGTTTAGGGGTAACATGAGGGGGGACCTCTTTACTCAGAGAGTGGTAGCTGTGTGGAATGAGCTTCCAGTGAAGGTGGTGGAGGCAGGTTCGTTTTTATCATTTAAAAATAAATTGGATAGTTATATGGATGGGAAGGGAATGGAGGGTTATGGTCTGAGCGCAGGTATATGGGACTAGGGGAGATTATGTGTTCGGCACGGACTAGAAAGGTCGAGATGGCCTGTTTCCGTGCTGTAATTGTTATATGTTATATGTTATATGGTATACGTTACTCTCTAGAATTTAGGAGATTGAGAGGGTATCTTATAGAAACGTACAACATTCTTAAGGGGTTGGACAGGCTAGATGCAGGAAGATTGTTCCCGATGTTAGGGAAGTCCAGGACAAGGGGTCACAGCTTAAGGATATGGGGGAAATCCATTAAAACCGAGATGAGAAGATCTTTTTTCACACAGAGAGTGGTGAATCTCTGGAACTCTCTGCCACATAGGATAGTTGAGGCCAGTTCATTGGCTATATTTAAGAGGGAGTTAGATGTGGCCCTTGTGGCTAAGGGGATCAGGGGTTATGGAGAGAAGGCAAGTACGGGATACTGAGTTGGATGATCAGCCATGATCATATTGAATGGCGGTGCAGGCTCGAAGGGCCGAATGGCCTACTCCTGCACCTAATTTCTATGTTTCTATGTTTCTAAGAGGCTTTTAGACGAACACATGAGTATTGAGACAATGGAAGATATATTTCATATGCAGGCAGAGGATGTTCATTTATCTTGGCACCATGTTTGGCTTCTAGAAATTGTGGGTGAAGGCGTCTGTTCCTATGCTGTACTTTTCTGTGTTCCATGTTCAAACCTCAACCTTGTACAATCTTCCACGGAACAAAGTCCCACCAGCCCGACCTCTCCCTATAACTAAGTCCCTCGAGTCCTGGCAACATTCTTGTAAATCTTTTCTGCACTCTTTCCGGCGTAATTGCATCTTTTGTGTCGCTCTATTGTTTAGGTTCACATTTGTGTAGTCGGAATTGAACGCACAAGCCTGCAGCTCGAATGTAATGGCACCTGCACTCTGCCTGAGCATATCAGATAAATACCCCGGCATGGACCAGTGGTGCTGAATGGCCTGTCTCAGCAAACTGATAACATGTTCTGCTCCAGTTCCCATATACACAGGCAGTGTCACTGGCCCTCTAATAAGCTGGCAGGGATTTATTCAGTGGCTACGCTCTCAGCAAATTCTTTGGCATTGAAATTGTGGGCCGAGGCGGCTGTTCCTGTGCTGTGCTTTTCTATGTTCCATGATCAACCCTCAATGTTGTACAATCTACACTGTGTAGCATCCCTATGGGTTGCAATGGAAAATGCCAGGAGAGGGGGCGGTTTGAGTGGGAAGGGGCAAATTGACCAGGAAGTTATGGAAGGGAGCGGTCTCTGCTGAAAACCAACAGGGAAGGAGATGGGAAGATGTGGCCAGTGGTGGGATCCCATTGGTAGTCATAAAAGCTGGAGAAAACAGCGGGTAAGGCAGCATCTGTGGAGCGAAGGAATAGAAGATGTTTCGGGTCGAGACCTTTCTTCTGAGTGATGCGGGTTGGGGGGGGGGATGACATGAAAAAGAAAGGAAGAGGCGGTGACAGTAGGCTGTGGGAGAGCTGGGAATGGGAGGGGAAGGAGGGAAAAGGCAATTAGAGAAGTCAATGTTCACACCGCTGGGGTGTAAACTACCTTAGCAAATGTGAGGTGTTGCCCCTCCAATATGTAGTGGGACTCACTCTGGGCATGGAGGAACCCAGGACAGAAAGGTCGGATTCGAAATGGGAAGGGGAATTGAAGTGTTGAGCCACCAGGAGATCAGGTTGGTTATTGCAAACTGAGTGGAGGTGTTGTGCGAAGCGATCGCCAAGCCTGTGCTTGGTCTCACCGAGGTTGATCATACGCTGAATAATCCAACCACATTTTTGTTTGGAAGTGGAAAGAAATAAAATAAATTGAATTCATTGCAACGTGTAAAAAGAGTTGAGATACTGTATTATAATTTTGCTGCATGTCATTGAAGTATATACCATGTGTTGATTGGTGAATATGTTTAGTTTGTGACTTTATTTGAAGCATAAATAATATGTGAATGCTTCATTGAGCATAATTCCGACTGGTAACCACCCACTTCGTCCAAGCACATTATCGCGCGCGCCATGCAAGTTGCCTTAAATGACCACCTAAACTGTCATTTGGCAACTTAAAAAGCTGCCAAGGTTGCCCTGCTCACAACACAGAAAAATAATTAAGTGAGAGCCCTGGGAGGGGTCAATGCCCAGGTCGATGAGTTTGGTGATCAGTTTGGACGGGATAATGGTGTTAAATGCTAAGCATTCTCACATAGGTGTCTCTGTTGTCGAGGTGGGAGAGGGCGGAGTGAAGTGCCGTGGAAATAGCATCCTCCGTACTCCTGTTCTTGCAGTAGGCGAACTGATAGGGGTCCAGTGTGGGAGGCAGCAGCCCTTGAGATGTGTTTAAGAGGGAACTGCAGATGCTGGAGAATCGAAGGTTACACAAAAAAGCTGGAGAAACTCAGCGGGTGCAGCAGCATCTATGGAGCGAAGGAAATAGGCAACGTTTCGGGCCGAAACCCTTCTTCAGTCTGAAGAAGGGTTTCGGCCCGAAACGTTGCCTATTTCCTTCGCTCCATAGATGCTGCTGCACCCGCTGAGTTTCTCCAGCTTTTTTGTGTAGCCCTTGAGATGTGCCGGGACCAGCCTCTCGAAGCACTTGGTGATGATGGGGCTAAATGCAACTGGGCGGAAGTCGTTGAGGCTCACCGCAGTGGAGTGTTTTGGCAATGGCACAATGGAGGTGGTTTTAAGGCACGTGGGGGCAGCTGCTTGGGCAAGTGACAGGTTGAAGATGTCAGTCCAGACGTCTGTCAGCTGCGCAGCACAGGCCCTGAGGACGTGCCCGGGGATGCCGTCAGGGTCAGCAGCCTTTTGTGCATTAATCCTGCTCAATGCTGCATACACGTCGATGGGGGTGAGTGTGAGGGTTTGATGATCAGCAGGGAGCACAGCCTTGATGGCCATCTCTTGATTGTCCCTGTCAAAGAGGCCATAAAAGTGGTTAAGCTCCTCAAGGAAGGAGGCGTCACTGGATGTGGGGGTGGTGCTGGTGGGTCAATAGACCGTGATGGCCTGGATGCCTTGCCACATGCGTCGGGGGTCGGAGTTGTTCTTGAAGTGCTGCTCGATCCTTATCTTGTAGCTGTGCTTGGCCTTCTTGATGCCCCTCGTCAGGTTAGCCCTGGATGAACTGTAGGCTCGAGCATCGCCTGACCTGAAAGCGTTGTCACGTGCCTTCATCAGTAGCCTGACCTCGCTGTTCATCCATGGCTTCTGATTCGGAAATGTGGTAATCCGTTTGAGGGAGGTAACACTGTTAAAGGTGGAGTTTATAAAGTCCAAAACGGAGGAGGTATAATAGTCAATGTCCGTGTTGGAGTCAAGGGTGGCCTGAGCTGCAAACACATTCCAGTCAGTGTTTCCTAAACGGTGCTGAAATGTGGAGTCCACTCCCTCTGACCAAACTTTAACTGTCCTCACTGTGGGTTTAACACGTCTGTGGAGTGGAGAATACTTTGGGAGCAGGAACAATGAGAGGTAATCAGACTTCCAAGGTGGGGGAGGGGGGAGGCTTTGTAAGCTTCAGCCATGTTTGTGTAAACTTTGTCCAGTATCTTGTCTTCTCTAGTGGCGATGGAGACATGTGGGTGAATTTGGGGAGTACAGTCTTCAAGTTGGAGTGATTTAAGTAACCCGCAACAATGAGGGCTGCCTTGGGGTTGTGGGTCTGTTGTTTGCTCATGGTATATGCAGTTTCTTCATTGCAAGCTTAGCATTAGCATCCGGAGGAGTACAGGCTGCAGTCACAACAGTGGAAGTAAACTCTCTGGAAGAAAGAATGGTCTGCATTTAACCATGAGAAACTCGAGTTAGCTGAGCAGTGACTCTCGATGATGGTAGTGTCATGCACCAAGCTTTATTTACATAAATGCACAGACCCTCACCTCTGGTCGTACCTGAGTCTGTTGTTCTGTCCGCTCGGAGTATATGACGCCTCGTTAGCTCGAAGTGCTGTCAGAACGTCGTCGTTAAGCCATGTTTCTGTGAAGATCATGATGCTGCAATCTTTAATCCAGTTGTGGGAGGTAATCCGTGCCAGAGTTTATACATTTTGTTCGCTGATGATCGTACGTGAGAGGAAAAGGCTAGGAATTCGATAGCCTTGTGGGTTACCCCTAACTTAACCAACCTTTAACCCACACAGCGGGGTTTGTGTTTGCGTCGCATCTATGGGGCTTCTGGGTGGCCGAGATGGTGGTACGCTACGCGCTCCGCTGTTCTGTGTAGTTCAGAAGCGAGACCAAATGGGGTTGCAGCTGTAGGAACCGATGTCCAGGAGTTCCTGTCGCTGTAGATAGGAAAGCAAAGCTGATCCGTGTGAACAGACTGATACAAGTAAGTAAACTATTGCTAGTTCGCTGATTCTCGTGAGACACAGGGCGTTGCGATGTGCACGCGCCGCCGCATCTTGGAGGTTGAATATCTCTGTCCATGGAGACACATCCTCAGGTATCCAAGCCCCCATCACATTATCGCCAGTCCCTGCAGCCAGGCTTTCGACCAGGAAATAGCCGCATTCCTCACCAGGAAGTGACTGAGGACTGTTTCCCCCTTACCTCCCCCTTCCCCACATAAAATACTGAAAACTAAAAAAACACCTAAACATATAAAAAATAAAAGACAACCCAGACCGTGGCGGAGGCAGCAGTATATTACAAATGATACAAACTTTATAAGGCGCTGGTAGACCAGCGGAATATTGCAAGCATTTTTTAGCCCCATATCTGAGGAGGGATGTGCTGCATTGGAGACGGTCTTTATGTTTATTTCAATGATCCCGTGAGGATTAGGGCGAGGAGTGTG